>LR749723.1:1551224-1739079 GCA_902729485.2 Mus minutoides
TATATATATATATATATATATATATATATATATATATGCATATATATAGTTTTAAAATTTCAAATTAGTTTAAATGGCTATCATAATTAGATATATAAGTATAAATGAATACATCTAAATAAGCTGATATATTTTATATTGAAGTTACTGGCTCTTACAGGATTTTACAGGATTTCTGCTCTTTCTTCCCCATGATCCCTGAACCTTAAGTGCAGGAGGTGTTTGTATGTGTGTTTGTGTGTGAGTGTGTATCAGTTTGGACTGGCACCACACAGTCTCTTGTTCTCTACATTTAGTTCAGTTGTGGTCTTCTGTAATGGTTTCTATCGCAAAGTGAAGTTTTGCTGATGAGGTGTGAGAACTACACTTAATTGTGGCTACAAGAATAAATATTGAGAAGAAATTATGCTGATCAGCAAAGCAGAAGTTGTGTGTTCTCCTCCAACGTCTGTGACATCAATAGCCATGGTTGGCTATGTTTCCCATCCCAGGCATGCTTTCCTCTTCCAAGGAATTAGAGAGCTGCTGGCTACCTCCAAGGTATGCGTGCTACTCACTGGAAGATTTTGCTTCAGTTTTCTTTATTGCTGTACACCAAAGAATACACCAGGGAAAGCATCTTCAGCAAACAGTGCTGGGATATTCACATGCGGAAAAATGAAATTACACTCTCACCCCTCATCTCTCACAGAAAAAGAATGTCAAATGGATCAAAGACCTAAATACAAGACCTAAAACACTGACAAGGTTAGAAGAAAAAAAAGGGAGGGGATGAAGAGAGGCAGTACCCCACAGAGTACAGACATATAAGAGGACTTTCTGAATATTGCCCAGGAATTTAGGCCAATGACTGACAAATAGGACCTCCTACTACTACAAAGCTTCCTCACATCTGAGCCAACAGCAGTGAAGAAGTAACCCACAGAACGGGAGAGGATCCTTGTCAGCTATACATTTGACTGAAGATTAATATCCAGAATATATAAAGAACTCAAAAAATGGAAAAGAAGAAGGAGGAGGATAAAGAGGAAGAGAAGGAGGAAGAAGAGGAGGAGGAGGAAGAAGAGGAAGAAGAGGAGGAGAAGGAAGAGGAGGAGGAGGAGGAGGAGGAGGAAGAGGAAGAAGAGGAGGAGGAGGAGGAAGAGACACAAAATCCAAATAACACAATGGGAAAAAAAATTTGGTCAGGAATATGAAGAGAGTCGTCTCAAAAGAAAAGGTAAAAGTGGCTAAGAATTTTTTTTAAAGTTTATTATCTCTAGCAATTGGGAAAATGGAAAGCAAAATAGCTTTGAGATTTCATCTCATTCCAGTCAGATGCTAATTTGAACAAAACAGAAAAGTTCTGAATAGGATGTAGGGGAACTGTGGCCTGCATTCACTATCTGTGGTTTGCCAGCTGGCCCATCCATTCTGTAAAATCAGGATAAAGAACCCTCAAAAAGTTAAAAGTAAATGCACCACGGGAAGGCCGCAGATACGCCATTCTTTGGCATTTGTCCAGAGGACACAACATCTTGCCTCATAGACACTTAGCTATGTCTGCTGCTAGGAAATGGTAAAAAACTAAATGTCCTTTCAGTTAACAAGTGGATATTGAGTGTGTGGCACATACACGTTGTGGAATGTATATGCAACTTGGTTTTGCAGAGCCCAGATGACTGAGTTGTAAGGAGAGTAGGAAATGCCACTCTAAAAGAAATCTGACAGTCACTAGGCTCATGACAAATGTCCAAGTAGCAACCCAAAGCAGGGCAGGACTTTTGACTCATAACGCAAGTTTATTTAAATAAAAGGATGTAAGTTGCTAGGGGCAGGACTTGAAGTATAGAAAAACCTCTGCAAATGTTGGCTATTAGTATTATAAGGTTTTTGTTGTAATTACTAGTGTTGCTGGTACTCTTAACTTTGTTTGGAAAAGAAAAGTGACCTTTTTTGTGTTTCTTAAAGATAATCGAATTTGTATGAATGACTTAAGAGGCCTACTGGATCAGTGTTAGCCCTCAGGACTATTTACCACAGTAAATCACTCTACTCTTAACAATTATTAACACCACATAGTAATTAACTATAGGAGATTGGTTCCTACACCCTGTAGATTCTAAAATATATGTTCTCTCAAGTCTTTTTTTTTTTTTTTTTTACAAAAAATGATGTAATATTTGCATATAACTTACATTTCCTTCGGTTGACTTTAAATCATATTAAAATTACTTTTTTTGGTCTTCATATAAAGTTATGGAAATAGATGTTGAATTGCTTAGGGAGTTATGATGTCTTCAGTAGAGATCTAATTCCTTCTCTGAATATGTGACCTGCATATAGGGACAGTTGATGGTACATGCAGAACAAGTCCCTCCGATGTTGAATGTTTATCAGTTCAAGAGTACATTACAATTTTCAGATGCCCACTTTGCAGGCACTTTGAGAAAAATGACACACACACACACACACACACACACACACACACACACACACATATATATATTCAACAAGAAAAACACAGTGTCAGTTTCCTGTTTTAACATCCAAAACCGTTCCAACACAAGTTCTCCATATCCATGCACAAATAAGAATGCAATGGTCCATGTCTCAGAGATGTGCAAACTGAGTCTCAAACAGGCTATTTGACTTGGTAATGCATGCTGCACATGACTTTCTCTGCGGTGGCAGTTTCTACCCACGTGACTGTCTCTGCAGAGGGCTTTCTATCCGCGTGCCGTTTTCTGCAGAGGGGTTTCTGTCCATGTGACTTTCCCGGGGTGGCTGTTTCTTCCCGCTTGACTTTCACTGGGAAGGGCTTTCTAGCCACCTTTGTACCGGAAGCAAAGGTAGCTCAGACAAATTATCCTCCTTAAGTCCCGTCAAGCTACACATCCTGAATCCTGACAAGCATTGGCTGCTGACCAGGACACAGTCAAGACCGTACAGCTCAACCTCACACCTCCTTCTCTGAAATTAGTTCAGTCCTCTATGAATGAGAATTGGTGGCCACTCCTCCACCTCAGAGCTGTGAGAAACCACTTTGAGTAACTTCCTCAAGTAATTGTGTGTGTGTGTGTTTTGTTGTTGTTGTTTTTTTTTAAATAAATGCAATTTTTTCTTGGATATATCACTAATAAAAGCACATACACTGACCGAGACATAACTCCCCGTGGTCAGGGAGTTGTTTCATCTTTGTTTTCTGTTATGCGCAGCCACAGTGAACCAGAGCTTTAGTTTAGAAAGTAATAAATAGTCCTTTAATCCGAGGGATAAATGTAAGTAGTCATAGACAAAGAAAATGAACATCAAGGTTAATTAACAAATTTAATTAGTAGTGAGAACAATGACTTTGACTTTTGAGTTCCTTCTTGGTGTTTGGCACGTTCTCCTAGAAAGTGGTAATATTATTACCCACCTAACTTTAAAGTGGCTCGGGGACATTAGACAATTTTCTCTGGCTAACAAAGCTAGTGAATTAACCTCGGACTGCCTGGCAGGCCTTTTCTGCTCCACAGCAAGCTGAGTCTGCGGGAACTTTTACAGTTATTTACTTTCTCCTCTTTTGTTATGGTGACCTCCACCTAGAACATTCTGATCAAAACAAGATAGCAAGAATGAATGGCGTCTTACCTGTTTTGTTCCCTGAGTTATCCTCAGGGTCCCAAGTTATTTCTGCTTCATTGAAAACACTTGGTAAATCCTTGCTGAATGAAGGCATGAACAAGGTATGGCATCTGACTCTGAATCTATTTGCTTCTGGCGCCTACATTTTAATTAGTATATTCTGCCTGTGGAACACAACACTAGGAGGGTTGCACTTAAATCCTTACCCTAAGGGGCCAAAGGTAGATAGCTAGTAATGTCTCCTCTCATGTTTCTATGGTGGAAGAGATATTGGATCCTGGATGGCTAACTGGTATGGATTTGACACCATAGAATAGCAATAGCAATGAGGTATGAGTCTCACACATTAAGTCAGAGTGTAACACCAGAAACATAAGAAACCCTGGAAATTAAAACAGCAATCCCTTATTTGTTTGCAAACTAGTTTAATTTAAGCCAGAGAACAAAGAGACTCTCAATATTAGCCCAGACTTGCTGGTTGCTGTATATCGTGATTACTCTTGAGATCTTCCTATTATTTCAAAATTGTGAGCTATATGAAGTTAAAATTAGTAAGGGGATTTGAAGCTCTGCGTTTCCCTGCTGGGTTTCTTTTAACTTGAATAATTTGCATGCATACTCTCAGGGTTTCGATTCAGAAATTTTAATGTGAGCTTATGAATTGGTGAGGCTATAATGCTCTTAGGAAGTGGAGACCATGATTGTGGTAACACAATGGGGCTTCAGTGACGTCCTCATGAGATCAGAGGAGGAGGTGAAAATGCCTACCTGGACTCAGACTGTGAGTCTGTTTTGGGAGTGGTTTTTCAGCAGCGCTTGTCTAAAGTGTGCCTATGTGGCTCTCTGCTCCCATGCAGGGATGGCTGCTCACAGTCATAATTAGTTATGTTCTACTCTGTGTGATTGCTGACATACAGCATCCGTCCAGCTGCTACTTTAAAGATAGATTTGTGTACAGCCTGACTTCATTACAGCAACAAAAAAATTTCATGAAACTGTCAATATTGCTAATGCAAAGTAATCCAGACCCTGAAAGGTATATGTGAAGAGTGATCACTAACAAAACGGAAAATATAACTCATATTATGCATGAACTTCCCCAGACTGCTATATGAAATATGATATGGTAAGATATCATATATAGTATATGATATATAGCAATATATACAATATATAATATATCATATATGCCATATCATTTATATATAATGAATATATTCAATATATGAATTATTGTTATACACACACAAGTACAAACACACAAACATACACACATATACACATACACATTCACATTCACATACACATACACATGCACATGCACATGCACATGCACATGCACATGCACATGCGCATGCACATATACATATACATATACATATACATATACATATACATATACATATACATATACATAAAGGAACACGCCTCACAGGGATGCTTATCTCCTCACATAGCAAGTTAGAAACAGTATCTTCACTGCAAATCACAGTCAATGGCATTGGCTGTGGATTTGCCAATAATTTAGTTATTTTAATTTTCAGGTTATTTCTAATTCTCATTATACACATACAGCTGTGATGACTTTGCCTGCTCCTAAGAGTTCACTAAGGCAGCTGCTTGGAGTCCTTTGTGAAGCTGAAAACTTGGTCTGCCAAGGTGCAGGGGGCACTTAGCGCTCTGATACGCACTCCCAATAGCTTGTTTGGGAGTGGCCTGGTCTTTCCCTTACTAAGGGCTGCTTCAGACTTACATGGGAGGTCTGCCTATGACTATCATTTAGAAAATATTGTCAGCTTTTAAGATTACATATCATCTCCTCCTTCCCTTCTCTCCCTCCAAAGCCTTCCAGGTGCCATCCTTGCTCCCTTCACATTCATGAATTCACATCCTCTATTTCTTTGATTGTTGCCCTAAATATTTAAAAACAACATGCTTAGTCTGCTTAATGTCCCTTGCATGTATGTCTTGGGAGCTAACCATTTGGTACGGGACAATGAATTGATGTGCTGTTCCCTGGGATGGACTCTTGCTCTTGCTCCCAGCATCCCTTAGTTGCCTGTAGGTCAAGACCTCATGGGCTTTCTGCCTTCCATGTCTATTAATGTCTACCCTGTTCAGATCATGTTTGCGCAGAAGTGCTGGTGTAACTTCTCTGGGGTTTCTATGAACCAACAATCTCAGAGCAAACTTCATGTTCCTCTGGCTCTTAAAACCTTTCTTCTTCTCATCTCCAGTGGTCTCTGGATACCTTTTGATGCTGCTGCTGCTGCTGCTGTGTCTCATGATTATAACTTGAGATCTTTGCCTAAAAGTGAGCATGTGCTTGTGTTTTAGTCACATTAAGCTTTATTTCAATCTCTCTCTCTCTCTCTCTCTCTCTCTCTCTCTCCCTCTCTCTTCTCCCCTCTCCCCTCTCCTTTTCCCCTCTCCTTTCTCCCCTCTTCTCTCTCCTCTCCTCTCCTCTCCTCTCCTCTCCTCTTCTTTCTCTTCTCTCTCCCCTCCTTTCTCCTCTCTCCTCTCTCATGATAGTTATATAAGGAATGAAGGGACAAATNGTTGTGGTTGTTGTTGTTGCCTTCATGATCAAAACACTTTTGTCTATAGAAGTCCTTCTAGGCCATATACCAATTGAGGCTTCATCAACCTCATAACCAGAGATGGCAGACACTTGATGCTTTGAAGAACCCTGCATAGCCCCAATCTTGCCTTTCTTTGAAAGATCCTGTCATATATTGTCCCTCAGTGGGTGCTAGTTCAGAGACAGTTTGACTGAAGGGAACATGGGGAGATCAAGGATCTAGAAGGTTTTATTCATTATTTATCTATTAGAAAGTTAGCATATCACTCCCAGGTCTCCTTTTCATTAGGACTGTAGAGGTGAGGACCATCCACAGTGGAGTCTTAGTGGTCTATAACTGTTTGGTACCACCTTTCTGTAGATGTCACTACATGCAAAATTTTGGGTTTCCTTTCGATGCAGCTGATTCGTATCTTTTCTACTTGTAACTACTCATATCAAAGATGCAGGCCAGGCTCAAAATGCCATGATACATTTTGTTGAAATATGATGTGATGAAAACTGATGTTCCAAAATTCTGAATCAATATCACTGTGTCCAGACTTGATTGTTAAATTCAAATTGGAGACTGGGGCTAATTTTTCATTTAGAACACTAATGTGAAGAGTGTTCCAATGAATGATAATGTTGCCAGATCTGAATTTTTTTCTGGTTATTGTACTCGCCTTTTGCATTTATTTCTTGTGAACAGATATCAGTATGTAACTGAGAACACATTTTAGACACAGTTTTGCCCCTAAATAATCTATATTTTAAAAATATGGTAAAAAGATACTAACATGGGTTCTTTTATAGTGAATAACCTTAGAAGGTCAAAGAAGTCAAAGCTTTTTGAGATTACAATATAACTTGTTTTCTTTCTTCCTTTTCTCCTCACTCCCCACAACTTCCCTTATACCCCTCCCTGCTCTTATAACCCATGGCACCATTTTCAACTAATTGTTGTTGCATGTATGCATACATGTATATACATAGATATCCCTAAATATAACCATTTCAGTCTGCTACTTGTATGAATGCTTTCAAGGCTGACCTTTAGACAAGATGAGCAACTTCATGCTCTGCCCTAAAGAAGAGCACCTCTCCTGCATCTACCTTTTGGCCAAAACATTGAAATGTTGTCATCTTTAAATAAAAAACTAAAGAGAGGAAATTGGAAAGTCACATCATACTGGATGGTTGGTGCACTGTGGTTAAGTGGAGAGAACTTTCTTTTACCTTTGCCCTGATGTCCATCAATCAAAGGATTTGGTGCTTCGCTTAAAAACCTTAATATGTAGATATAAGAAGGACAATTATATATATCTGATACAGAACTACAGAAGTAACTCTTTCCTCTTATTGAACATATATTTTTCTCCTACACAACATATTCTGATCATGGTTTCTCCTCCTTCCATCCCCTTGCTCTTCTCCACATTCCCTCCCATCCATATCTACCCCCTTCTGCATCTCAATGGAAAACAAAAATAACAAGATTTTTTTTTTAAAGTAAAAACACTGCTATGACATTTTGGGGTCAAGGAAGTGCCAGAGATGCTATTGAATTAGTTTTCTTTTAGTCATTTAATTCCGGGCATGCAGCTTACCTTCAACTATAGTTGTTCTCCTAGTGAGACCTCCTTGGAGGAAACTGAATTTTAATTTGCAAGTGTCCATCAATTGGAGATTTCTTCAGATTAGGGAAAAGGACACATGCCAACATGTGTGCCCCCTCAATGGAGACCCGTGCAGGCCCTGTGCATGCTGCCGCAGTCTGTATGTTGCTACGGCTCTGATGGTGTTGACGTAGATGGACTTGTTTTCTTGGTGTCCTTCATCTGCTTCATCTCTCAACCTCCTCTTCCATAACATTCCTTGAGGACCAAGGGGACATATTTGATAGCCACATCCCATTTATGGCTGAGTGTTTCAAAGTCCCTCATTCTATGCATAACATATAGCTGTGGGTCACACTGTATTTGCTGTTACCTGCTACAGGAGGCATCTTTGACAATAGCCGGAAAAGATTCTGATCTATTAGTACAGCAGAATGCATCAGGAGTATTGTTTTTTAGTTGTTTTATGTTAAATATTAGAATTTGGCTTTGCCTAGGTCACTGAGCTAACTAGTTTCAGTTCTTAGTCACCCAGTACAATCTGGTTTCCATCTTGTGAAGTGGGCCTTCAGTCAAATCAGATATTGGTTGGTTACTCCTAAAAGCCTTGTGCCACCATTCTACAAACATATTTTTTCAGTCAGGATACCACTGTAGAAAAAAGGGCCTGTGGTTGGGTTGGTATTTAGGAATTGTGACAGGGTTGTTATCTATCTATCTATCTATCTATCTATCTATCTATCTATCTATCTATCTATCTGATAAACTTTTTTTTCCTTTTCTTTCTTTTTTTTTTTGAAATGTTTTATTAGATATTTTCTTTAGTTACATTTCAAATGTTATCCCCTTTCCTGGTTTCCTCTCTGACAACCTCTTATCCTAACTGCCCCCCCTGCCTCTATGAGGGTGTTCCCTCGCCCACCCACCCACCCACCCACTCCTGCCTCCCTGCCCTCACATTCACCTACACTGGGGCATCAAGTCTTCATAGGACCAAGGGCCTCTCTTCCAATTGATGTCCAACAAGGCCATCCTATTTTTTTTCCAATTTTTATTAGATATTTTCTTCATTTAATTTCAAATGCTATCCCAAAAGTCCCCTATATCCTCCCCCATCCCCCTCCAGGTTTCCCTACCCACCCACTCCCACATCATGGCCCTGGTGTTCCCCTGTACTGGGGCATATAAGGTTTGCATGACCAAGTGGCCTCTCTTCCCATGATGGCCAACTAGGTCATCTTCTGCTACATACACAGCTAGAGACACGCACTCTTGGGGTATTGGTTAGTTCATATTGTTCTTCCACCTATAGGGTTGGAGACCCCTTCAGCTCCTTGGGTACTTTCTCTAGCTCCTCTATTGGGAACCCTGTGTTCTATCTAATAGCTGACTGTGAGCATCCACCAGCAAGATATTGCTGAAAGGGCCCTGATATAGCTGTCTTGTGTGAGGCTATGCCAGTGCCCGACAAACACATAAGGCCATCCTATTTTACATATGCTGCTGGAGCCATGGGTCGCTCCATGTGTACTCTTTGGTTGGTGGTCTAATCTCTGGGCCTCTGGGGTATGTGGTTTGTTGATACTGTTATTCCTCCTACGGGGCTACAAATCTCTTCATCTCCTTCAGTCCTTTCTCTAACTCCTCCATTGGGGACCCTGTGCTAAGTCCAATAGTTGGCTGTGAGCATCTGCCTCTGTATTTGTCAGGCTCTGGCAGAGCCTCTCTGGAGACAGCTAAATCAGGGTACTGTCAGCAAGCACTTCTTGGCATCCACAAGAGTGTCTGGGTTTGGTAACTGTATATGGGATAGACCCCCAGGTGGGGCAATCTCTGGATGGCCTTTCCTTCTGTCTCTGTTCTATACTTTGTCTCTGTATTTCCTCCTGTGAATATTTTGTTCTCCCTTCTAAGAAGGACTGAAGTATTCATAGTTTGTCTTTCTTTCTTCTTGAGCTTCGTGTGGTCTGTGAATTGTATCTTGGAATCTAGCTTTGTGGCTAATATCCACTTGTCAGTGAGTGCATACCATAGCATGCAGAGTACCCTCCTGTACCAACAATGCTAGAACACAGTGAAGAAGGCTGTATGTAGGCACAAGCTCAACTTCTCTATGTTCAGTGAACTGTGTATATACTGTCTAGCAATGGTGTCTTGCTGTCAGTTTATGGACAATCTATCGTGAGGCAAGAACTAAGATTAGTTGAGGATTCCCATGGAACCCTTTTGGCAAAAAGCTCAATTAGGTGTAACCCTGTCCCAGTTTTGGACTCTTCATTTGGTTACAATTGATGGCTAATTAGAACTCTCGGTCTCCCTCATTATTTGATGGCTCCATAAATATTGCTATCATATAGGAAGCTTCTACTGTGTTGGTGTCCATACTACTCTTAAAATGGCCCTTAATATTTTCCATGTCTCCTTGTATTCCCTACCACATCAGCCATGGGCATGGGAGATCTTTACATCATCTGGTATCTTCTTTAATTTCTTTCTTCAATGAATTGAGGTTTTATCGTGCACGTCTTTCATTTGCTTGTATAGTTACTCCAAGATATTTTATATGACTTGAGGTTATTGTGAAAGATGTTGCTTCTATGACTTGAGGTTATTGTGAAAGATGTTGCTTCTATAGTTTCTTTCTCAGCCTGTTTGTCATTTGTATATAGGAGGGCTACTGATTCTTTTAAATTATTCTTGTATTTACTCACTTCATTGAAAATGTTTATCAGCTATAGAAATTTCTGGTAGGATTTTTAAGTTTACTTATATATACTATCATCATCTGAAAGATAAGATACTTTGACTTCTTTCTTGCCTATATTCTTGATCTCCTTCATTTATCTTATTGCTCTAGCTAAGATATATTATATTGAATAGATACATAGAGAGTGGGCAGCTTTGTCTTGTTCCTGATTTTAGTGGACTTGGTTGCATTTCTCTCCATGTAAGTTGGTGTTGACTCTAAGCTTTCTGTAAACAGCCTTTATTATGTTGAAACATGTTCCTTGTATCCTTAATCTCTTCTGGGCTTTTATAATGAAAGGGTATTAGATTTTGTAAAAGATCTTTTCTGTATCAAATAAAATGATCACTTAGTTTTATTTCTTTCAGTTTGTTTGTATGATGTATTATTATTGTTGTTGTTGTTTTTAGTTTTGTATGTCCAACCATCCCTGCATCTCTGGATGAAGCCACTTCATCATGGTGGATGGATGGATGATCTTTTTAATGTGTCTTTGATTGGGTTTTTAGTATTATATTGAGAATTTTTAAATCAGTGTTTAGGAGGAAATTTGTTCTATAATTATCTCTTTTTTGGGGGTTTGTATAATTTTGGCATCAGAGTTACTATGAACTTATAAAACAAATTGGGAAATGTTCTTTCTATATTATTTTGTGGAATAATTTTATACATATTATTAGTAACTCTTTTTTTTTTTTTTTTTTTTTTTGGTTTTTTCGAGACAAGGTTTCTCTGTATAGCCCTGGCTGTCCTGGAACTCACTTTGTAGACCAGGCTGCCCTCGAACTCAGAAATCTGCCTGCCTCTGCCTCCCGAGTGCTAGGATTAAAGGCATGTGCCACCACGCTCGGCCTATTAACTCTTCTTTTAATGTCTTATAGAATTCTGTACTAAAACCATCTGGCCCAGAGCCTTTGGGGGGGGACTTTTACTTTTAATGACTGCTTCTAATTCACTAGGGGTTATGTGCCTGTTTAAGTTGCTTATTGGATCTTGATTCAACTTTGATGAGTGGTATATATTAAGAAAAATACCTATCTCTTTGACATTTTCCAATTTTGTGGAGAACAGGTTTTGAAAGTCTATCCTTATAATTTTCTGGATTTTCTTTGTGTATATTGTTTTGTCTTCCTTTTCATTTCTAATTTTCCTAATTTGGGTATTTTCTCTCTGCAAGCTAGTTAATTTGGATAAAGGTTTGTCAGTGATTTTCCAAATAACAAACTCTCTTTCTTTGACTCTTGGTAATATTTTTGTTTTGTTTGTTCCTATTTTATTCATTTAATTCTTAAGGTTTATCATTTTTAGCTCTCTACTCCTTTTGAGTATAATTTCATTTTGTTCTAGAGCATTTAGGTGTGCTTTTAAGTTGGCAGTATGAAACTCTCCATTATTTTATTGTAGAGCTTTGAACTTGCCTCTTAAGATGGCCTAAGTTTGGGTATGATATATATTCATTTCCATTTAATTCTATGAAGTCTTTAATTTTTTTTCTTAATTTCTGTATTGACACTTTTTTTTATTGAATAGAGAGTTGTTAAGTTTCCATTAGTTTGTAAGCTTTCTGGTGTCTCTGTTGTTGTTGACATCTATATTTAATCTGTGGTGATCACATATGAAATAGGTTATTATTGTTATTATTATTATTATTATTATTATTATTATTATTATTATTATTATATCTGTTGAGAGTTGCTTTGTGTCAACTATGTGGTCAGTTTTGGAAAAAAAATTGTGTTTGGGTAAAATGTTAGGTCTGCTTGTTTTATAACATTAGCTAACTCCAGCATTTCTCTATTTAGCTTTTGTCTGGATTACATGTCTATTGGCAAAAATGTGGTATTGAAGTCTCTCTCTATCAGTGTGTGAGGGACAATGTGTTACTTAAGCTGAAGCAGTGTTTCTTTTACAAACTTGTTACCCTTGTGTTTGGGGCATAGATAATAATAATTTAAAAGTAATTTTAAGGGATTTTTTTTCTTTGATGGGCATATAATATCATTCCCTATTTCTTATGATTACTTTTGGTTTGAGGTCTATTTTTCAGATATTATAATGGCTACACAAGCTTGTTCATTAGGCACATTTGCTTGGAATACCTTCTTCCAATCCTTTGCTATTTGGTAATGACTGTCCTTGATGTTTAGTTGTGTTTCTTGGATTCAGTAGAAGATCCTGTTTTAAAATCCATTCTGTGAAGTTGTGTTATTTTGGGAGATACTGAGACCATTGATGTTGAGAGATATCAATGAGCAACATATCGATGAGCTTCTTGATTGCTGTTATGTTGTGTTGTTGTTGTTGTTATGGTGATGGTGGTATGGTGGTGGTAGATGGTGTGTGTGTGTGTGTGTGTGTGTGTGTGTGTGTGTGTGTGTACATGCATGCTTCTCTCCTTTTGATTTAAGGGTCTGGGATTACTTATTACCTATGGGTTTTTGGTTAACCTTTTAATGCTGGAGTTAACACTCTATCATCTTTTATAGAGCTGGGTTACATATACATACTACGTAATTTTGTTTTATTATGGAATACCTTTTTTAATCTATGGTTATTGAAAAATTTGCTGGATGTAGTAGTCTGGGCTGGCACTTGTAGTATCATATTTTACTGCCAGGTATAGAATAGGTCCCTTAAAATATAAAGGTCACAAAGTCCCCAGAGGTCTTCAAGTCAACACAGGCTCTTGCCATTTCACTTGATGTCCCACAGAACTAGACAGTAAGACCCTATTGCTGAAGATGCAACAAACTATGACTGCAAAACAGAACAACCTGGAACTGGCTGGAAACTTCCTCCTGGTGGTTAGTCTCCATAGCATCAGGAGGTGCTGTCCAGGCTACTCAGAGAAAAAAGTATATTAATAGCCTCACTCAGCCTTGAGTTCTACAAACAGTAATGATGACACCGACCTTCAGGGCAGCATGTATCTACGTGAGCAATAATATGATGATTGTAACCACACTTCCATTGGAACTGAGGCTGCTCCACAGGAGGGAGTCAATGCCTGGTACTGGAAGCCCAGTTAAAAGCATGCACAGATGGAGAAGCTCTGGACCATATCAGGGAAGTGAAGACTATTGTTTACTTACCTGACATGATGTTACACTGACTTATACACATCTAAGATTATATCTATAGACAAATGCTACTCTCAGCTTTAATCAGAGAACACACACACACACACACACACACACACACACACACACACACACCTTTACAGTAAGACCACCACAGAGCTCAGAATAGTTCACTGAGGAAACTTCAGTGGGTGAGCAGCGTCATCACAAACAGAAGGATGTTCAACAAACAAAAGAACCATCTCTAGGCTAAGACTTCAATAAGCCACAAGAACCACTTGTAATTCCTTAATACAGGATTGGGCCCATTAAGTCAGTGAGGTTGACAGAAGCTATATTTCTGGCCCATTAAGTCAGTGAGGTTGACAGAAGCTATATTTCTGGTTGGAGTTTAGCTGGTTTACATTGGCTCATGTAAGTGGGTTGATTTTCACACTTCTTTAGTACTTACAGCTTCAATCTCTAAGATTTCTTTCTAACTAATACGTTTCCTATTGCGATCTATTTGCTCCTTTATAAATCTACGAGTTAAGCCTTCATGATAATCCCACCACTTCCTGTTATTCTAATCATGTGCAGAACCAGTGTGTGCTTGCCTTGGATCTCACTGGATGATCAGATGTCAATCTATTCCTTGGCTTCTGTCCTCATGACCGCATTCAATTCATTTCTATTGCATTAGTTCTACTTTACATTTTAACTTCTCTAAATTTTAAGAGAAAGAAAACCAATGTGTTCATATCTATCATTTAAGAAGGAGAAACTTAGGCATGGCCCCAAGGTTGAGGGATGGGGCAACCCACTCATCTCCAAAATTTTAACCCAGTATTGATCCTGTCTAAAGGAAATACAGGGACAAAGAGTGGAGCAGAGACTGAAGGAAGGGCCATCCAGAGCCTGCCCCACCCAGGGAGCCATGTCACATTCAGACCCCAAACCCAGACACTATTGCTGATGCCAAGAAGTGCTTTATGACAGGAGCCTGATACAGCTGTCTCCTGAGAGACTCTGCCAGAGCCTGACCAATACAGATGCAGATGCTCATAGCCAACCATCGCACTGAGCACTGGGATCTCAATGGAGGACTTAGGGGAAGGACTGAAGGAGCTGAAGGGGCCTTATCTGACATCAGTGGGAGGGGAGACCCTTGGTCCTGTGAAGGCTCCATGCCCCAGTGTAGAGGAATGCTAGGGAGGTGAGGCGGGAGTGGATAGGTGGGTGGGGGAGCACCCTCATAGAAGCAAGGTAAGGGGGGTGGGATAGGGGGTTTGCAGAGGGGAAACTGAAAAGGGATAACATTTAAATGTAAATAAATAAAATATCCAATTAAAAAGAAAGATGGAGAAAGTGGACTTATATAAAAAGGATCATTTTTATAAAACATAAGTCCAGGACTGGTATGCATCATGTACTTGATCCAAGATGGGCACACTTGATGTTTCTATACCACATCTCTCTTCCCTTTCCAAGCAACATGACAAAATGAGGGTGGCGGGTGAAGAAGATTTAAGATTTCAAGTAATTAACGAAAATACATTACGTATGCTTTCTCAGTCAATGCTTAATGGTCTGGCTACCTTTAGCTTCACAGGACTCTGAAGTGTGTAGCTCCCCACACCCTCCTCTGTGGAACAGAACAAATGTGGATCCTATACTAAATAGACAGAAAGGTCATTGAAATAAGCAAGCAGTCTACCTCATATACATGTCTAGTCACAGTCATGTTAGTCACATGACAGGCTTTAAAATGTTCCACCCAGACACTCAAACTTCTATGTAGAGAATATATGTGGGAATTAGTGAAATTCCTAAATGCCAGGGCAGCTTATCCTAAATTCTGAAACATGACAAACTGTAAGAATTAAAGTTAGTTTCATATAAACTAGATTCACAACATTTTCATCTGAATTATTTTTTATTCAAATTTTTTGTATTTCCAATTGCAAAGATGGATATGCATTATAAAGAGAATTCATGTTAGAATCATTGTTTTCTTCTACAAATACTAATAAAAATTAATTTTCCTTATCGCATTTATGCAAGATGCATATTATTTTTATTTTGAAAAAATTTAAATGATAATACACATGTAAAACTTAAGATAAAAGATGGTTTTATGATTAAAAATATATATTTAAAATGTCTTTCAGGGCTAGAGAAATGGCTTTGTGAATAAAAGCATGATGACCCAATTTTGACCCATGTAACCATTGTGGAAAGAAAAGCATTTCATAAAACTTTTTCTGTGACCCCAGTGTGCCCACTGTAGCATGTGTGCACCCGTTTCACACTTAAACCACACCCATCCTGGCATGTGTGCACCTATGCTTCACACACACAGCATGCCTACTGAGGCATGTGTGCACACACCTTTCACACTCACACCACGCCCTCCATGGTATGTGTGCATACATGCTTTACACTCACACCACAAGCATGTCCACCTCATAGTAATAAATACAATAAAAATTTTAAATATATTTTAATAAACCCCAACTCTGCCTAGAAAAATATCAAAGATTATTAATACATGTATATTTATGGTAATGTGATTATGAATAATAAAGTTGCCCTCTCACTTTTCTCTTCTCAGTTACTCTGAAGTAACCACCTTGAAGTATTCTGTGTCTTGCTTTAAAATTTCTAATTCTATACTTTCATCCTAACTGGTCATTTTCCCGATGTTATATCTTGTCTGCTGGTAGAGAGATAGGTCATCTTTTACTCCCTCAAAGTCCCTTTTCACCATTTTCAAAATGTAGACACCATTTCCTTTCTCCATCCCTTAAACGCTGCAGTCAGAATTAACAGTAGCATAACTTATCATCATAAGGGGACTGGCTGGGTTTACATTTTTGAAGAAGTTGGTGTTGTAACTGAGCCTAGAGTCAGGATGTTTCTCTTTAGGCTATCAACCTTGTGAGTGAAGGGCAGGCAGGTTATGGATGATAGACTGATTTTTTGAAAGACTATTAATTGAAGCAGTAATTACATGTAAAACCATATGTTACTTTTTTTTAAAAAAACACATTCAGCTTAGTGTCTGATGGAAACTTCTGGGCACTGTCATCTAGGCAATGGGCACATAACCGTTCCTATACCAGGAATGACACCTGCACAGGATCAACTCCAAATGTTTTCAACAGCATATTTCAGAACAAAAGAAGAGCTGTGCATCCAATAGCTGTGTTAGAGTTGCTATGTCAGCATACCGAATAGAAACAACCTGATATTCCTGTTCCAGTCGTGACAATTTTTAAATCATGGTTTTACTTATTGACTTCATGCAATGTAGTTTGATCATGTGCCTCTCCACTCCAACTCCTTCCAGATCCCATCCCTACCTCCCTACACTGCAACTGTGTGTTCTCCCCTCTCTTGTTTTCTTTGAACTCATCCAGTTTATATCAGCTGCTGTATGTGAGTCTGCCTTTGAATGTATCAATATATGAGATAGTTCTCCACTGGAGGAAACTGACTTTCTTTCTCAGCAGCCACCAAATATCACAGGCTTCAGCTTGTGCATGCTGTCACAATCTCTGTGAGAGCTCTGCGCATCAACCTGTTATATATCTCAAAAACACTGTTCCCTTGAAATCATCTCCCTCTGAGTCATACAATATTGAGGAGATGGGTGTTATCTAAACATTCCATTTATGGTTGAGCATTCTGAAGTCCATTTTCTTCATATATACTAGTAATGGATTTTTGTGTTAATTGCATCTGTAATAAACATTCAGCATATCTTCATAGCTGGGTGATGGTGATAATTACTTTTTCTCCTCCAATCCTGTGCATAGCACCTTCTAGTACTACTAAAGCTTAGCCAGTAGAAGTGGAGCTTCCAAGTGACTATCCGCTAAATGTCCCCATGTTCTATGATTGAAGTATGCACTGCTTTCAGCAATAGGGTCTTACCATCAATGCTAGGAGGGAAACCAGTAGCATTGGCACCAGACTGTAGTGTTTGTGGGCTCTGTGGGACTACAGTGGCTAACAGCTTAATCCATTCAGGGTACTAAGGATTTTGTTGTGGTTGTTGTTGTTGTTGTGCATGGTGTCTAGTTCGGATACTTCTCCATCTCCCCATTTCAACTTCTTTTATGTTTGTATGCATTTTAGGACAGTTCTATACCAGCAGGTTTCCATGTAACAATTTTCAACTAATCACTTAATTGTCACTCTGTGTTCTAAATCTATGTCTGTTACAGGGCTGTTCGAGTACTTACTCAGCTGCCAGGACCCTTTGACTTCAACCTCAGTTAGCCAGCCTTACTTGTTTTTGTTTCATAGGCTTGTTGGGTTTTTTTTTTTTTTTTATTAGTGTAGTTTAGTGGAATTTTTGTCTCTTTTAAAGGTGCAGTCATATTCTCCAACCTTACTTTTGTAATAGAATACTCAGGATTTTTTGTTATGATTGTTTGCCCCATGTCTTATCATAATGAGTCTTAGGTGAAGCTATCTGAAAAGCTACAGAAGTCATCTGATGTCATCATAGCTCCAAGCAAAGAGTCTACTGGTGTTATCATTAGGATCATTGCTTGGGTATTAATGACTTCACTGTACACTTTCTTTTTTATGATACAAAAATCATCTGTTGGTAGATAGTTTGTGGTCATATACATCCCACACATGAATCTGTGCATGAGTTTAGCCTCTGCTATGTTTCTTCTGGGAACCTATTGAACCTGTGATGTGTCCGAATAACTCCTTTCTACATAGCATGTTCCTTTAAACTTCCTTCTCCTTGGGGTAGGTTAGAAATATTTATATACCTAATGGTATTTGTGTAGGGATTAATTTTTCTTCAATAATCATATTAGTTGTAGTATGGACTTCTTTGTACTCAAATTGTCCACTGAAGATACTTAGGCCTCTCCTTCTTCTTTCTCTTCTTTCTTCTTCTTCCTCCTCCTCCTCTTCTCCCTCCACCTGCTCCTCCTTCCTCTTCCTTCTTTCTCTTCTTCCTCCTCCCCTCCCTTCCTTCCTTCCTTCCTTCCTTCCTTCCTTCCTTCCTTCCTTCCTTCCTTCCTTTCTTCCTTCCTTTCTGATATAACCAGGTGTCTTCAGTTCATCTTGCTTCTTCTAAACCCCACCCCTACCTGCCATAATCTTTCATTCCTCTGGGACACTCATTCCTTTTAGTCACCTGAGAAGAAGAAACCCTCACTGAGAAATTGCCTCTACCTGATTTGTCAGCAGGTAAGTCTGTGTGGGGCATTTTCGTAACTGATGACTGATATGGAGGAGCCCAGCTCACTGTGGGTGGTGCCACCCCTGGCCAGGTGATCCTGGATGGTTTGGAAAGGCAAGCGAAGCCAAGCATGGAAAGCTAACCTGTGTTCTGCTGTGGCCCCTGCTGGAGTTTCTGCCTCCATGCCTCCACCTTGACATTCTTTCGCATCACTTTTGGACATGGTGTTTATCACGGCAATAGGAAGCAAACTAGGACACTTAGTTAAAAAAGAAAGACTGCAGAATTTGTTGTGGGTGTCTTCGGATGCTGCTCCAACCTCATAAAACATTCTACTCATATATTCTTGACAAGGGTCTCCTCTCTCTCCATTGATGAGTGAAAGTTACTCAGCTGAAGCATAGTCAGATTTCTTTGTTTCAGAGTTCTTTCAGCTCTTCCTTTCTCTAATTCAGGTATCTCTGAATACTTCCTAAATCAGCATGCATCAGAAGTAAAATTAGAAAACAAACCATGTTCTTTTCACTTTTTCTGTGTCTCGCCCACATTTTGTAATTGTCCAATATCCATTTTTTCTGGTTCCTTGAGTTTCCCTTCTAGTATAAGCAAAACATGTAACTTTCATTATTTACCCCCCTTTTCTCTTGCACAAAACTAGCATACTAAAAACGATTTCACTTTGTTATCTATGCTTAATAATATTTTCAGAAAACGACTTTATATTCATTCATGAATTGCTGCCTCCATTTCTGCTCTCTGCACCATTTCCTCTTACCTAATCTACGTGAGCATATTTAGATTTTTTTCTAGTATTTTGTGGTTACAAGCGATGTGAAAATCAGCAGCTGTTGGTATAATGATATTTGCATTGTTGGAATCCTAACTGAGGGTGAATTCCTGTGGGTGGGTTGTGAGATAAATGTATGTTAACTTTTGGAAGATATTGCTCAGAAATTGTGTGATAGAGAGTGGAATGGGTCAAGTGAATTTGGTTATGGGTAGTGGCTATAGTTGCAGAATAGTAAGGTAATACTCATGAAAGAAGATTTGGTACATTTCAGATTTTTTTTTCAGTCATAGCTGTGTCCCCTTTCTGGAGATAAAGATGTAAAGGTCCTTTCCTTATAAACAAGTTATTTACTACTGCATGGTTGCTGTTCTGTAGCATCCTGCTCTGGCTGCCTCTTGATGACAAGCTTACACCTCCTTCTTCTCCTCCTTCCTGTAGTCTGATGCTCTATGCTATTGGCCCTTTGTATCCATCAACCTTACCTTCCTGAGAACAGCCCCATGTATTTGCCAAGTCTTTAAACCAGCTTGATCATCCATTCATCTATTTTTTAAATTCTTTGACTATTATCTGAAAATTATAAATGTTTCTTTATTAGTTTCCCAATGGATGATTTTTGCTTTCCATAGCAATACAATCCCTTCCCTTTGGCACTAACTAGTCTTTTTATTTATTGGGGTTTTTTTTTGAAAATTTAATAGATGTGTCCACATATTTTGCTTAAACTCCCAAACTGGTCTTTTTACTTATTCTTCAAGAATTCCACATGTGTATGATGTGTCTTGATCATATTCATGCCCTACAACCCTCTTCTGATTCTCCTGTGGTCTTTGGTACATCTCCCTCACCACTTCATGGCTTTTTGAAAATTATCCACTGACTCCCAGTTAGTGCTCTCCATACATATATGAATGAGGAACCATCCCCTAGGATGCGATCAACTCACCAGGAATCACACCCGCAAAGAAAAATGGCTCTCCTCCTCTCAGCCCAACTGCCAATGACTCAAGGTGTAAATGAATTTCAGTTTAATCCATCAGAGTAGTAAGATATCCTTTTTGTGCCAGCTTACTGTGGATTTTATGTGTGTTACAGGGTTAAAAAGTAAGTGTTATTTCCTATGGCATTTCTCATTACAGGACATATTGTTTTAAGGGGAAAAAATCAGCTAATGTATGTTATGGGTTTCAGGATGTTCCGAAAGACTGGTTCTGACTGGTTCTCCAAATGCCTAAATGACGTGTTTGCAAATGGAAACAATAGCCCTACAAGTTTGTATAAAACCGATTCCTTGGAAACTCTCCGGCTTCCCCAGTGCCATCTGCATGGAAGGAAGCATCATGTTGTCTGCTGCGATGATCAAGAGTTGTCAAGGAAGAGAGAACACTGGCAAGAATTTTGAAAAATGAAGGTTTCAACAGACATGAGAAAATGACTTGCAGCAAATAGAGTATTATTGTTCTCTCTATGCCAGGATGTGAACAACCTGACCTGACACATTTGGATTGTAATTTTTAACGGGGATACCTCAGCTATGCATAATGCCTTTTTAAGGTTGCAAAGACCTTCTTGCTCTATTACACACAAAATAATAATTACTGCTTGGTATAGCTGGACTACAGTATAGTCTTAACATTCCCAGTAATTTACAGGATGAGACAGGAGGTTTGGAACTTTGAGCTCAGTAGGTTGAAAATTCTGACCTTGTCTCAGAAAAAGAAGTGTAAAATATGAACCCAGGCCTCATAAATAATCTCGATTGAAAAGAAAATACTGTCCCAACCAAAGGAACATGAACATTAGAGTAATTATCATTGAAATTTTTTTCTCATGCATTTATGTGTGTTACATGTATGTATGTATGCATGTATGTACAGATTCATATATATGTACATGCTTAGGCGTGTGGAATCCAGAGATTCAGTTACTTAGACTGCAGCTGAACTCCTCAGTTTGGCTAATCTGACTAGCTCTGCTATTCTAGGTGTTTCCTTGCTGCTGAGTCCTGAGGGCATTTGAAGTCTGGGGCATGTACTGACCAGACAAATACTTCACGCCCTGAGCCATTAGCTCCATGTCTGAAATACTGAGAAGAAATTTAAGTGTTTCAGTAACCTATATCTTTCCCTTAAAAAAATTCTACTGGATCACATCTTGTCTTGTGAGAATTGTTAGTTTGAGACATTTGGATAGGAAGCATCTTTTTTTCCTCAGGTCTTTCAGCAATCTAATTGCAAATGGGTGCTAGGAAGTAGGGTCACACTGGTCTCTTATAAGCCTTCTAGTTTTGTTTCCTATATTTATTTTCCACATGAAAATTAGAAACTGTACTTGTAAAAAAAAGTTTATAAAATGCATCGACTAGTATCTGAGTTGAACTAGCATGGTAGTCACAGACCACATCACAATTAATAGCAGGAATATGAACGGAACCGCAAGGGATTTAAAATGGTTCTTGTTATTTGTGTATGTCCTCATCTTTCTCATTTTTTTATTATTTCTTTTCTTTTCTTTATTTTATTTTCTTCTGGTTCTGAGACCAATCTGAGGGTCTTGTGCAGTTGAGCATGTGAGGCAGACATTGGCCATTGTGAGAAACAATCTCAGGCAACAAACCCTTTCCTCCCATAGCCAGAAACCAAACAGAAGCTGTTCATTTTCGGGATGGCCCACTTGTTAATACTGTTTAATACAGACAGTACAGGCACTAAGATCATGTTCAGAAAGTCTTCTGTGCCAATGAGTTCAAGGCCTTTCTGCATTTTCTCTTCTATCAGGTTTTGTGTATCTGACTTTATGTTGAGGACTTTGACCTATTTTGAGTTGAGTTTTGTATAGGCTGATACGTATGGATATATTTGCACTCTTTGTATGGACATCCAGTTTGACCAGCACCATTTGTTGAAGATGCTATCCTTTTTCTAGTGTTCATGGCTGACTTCTCTGTCAGAAATCAGGTGACCATAGGCTTGTTGGTTTATATATGGGTCTTCAATTTGATTACATTGATCAACAGGAAAAAAAATAGAAACTGAAAGTTTGAAAGGGGACTTTCAAGCCGTCTCCTTATCGGATATTAGATATAAACAGTCATGGGAGGAACCTCACTGTTTGGCTCTACCAATGCTACATGGCATCATGAGAATGGTGCTTTTGTGTTTCTCGGAGAGACAAGGGATAACATATGGAAGAGCACTTTCACTGCCACAATTGCTGCTGATGTGTTGACAATCTCTCTTGGAACTTGCACATTGGGAATGATAGCATGGGCAAGTAGCATTAGCACTGACAAGCACACACACACACACACACACACACACACACACACACACACACGTATGCATATCTTGTCAGTTGGCCTTAAAGTCCATTCCTTTTTAAAAGACACCACAAATTATTTTTATCAGTTAGTATGCTTTCAGCCTTGTGTAAAAATATACCTGGACTAACTGTTCCTTAAAGCAACAAAAATTTTGTCCTAGTGCTCATTTGGCAAATATTGAGTACCTATCATGTGTCAGTTTAAGCATGTATCCCATGTTTGGAGATACAACTGGGTCTTAGGTTCAGAAAGCTTGAACTTGGGTGAAGAGAGAGACAGACAACAAGCAAACAACCTAAACGAATACAACATTTACTTTGTAGTGGGAAATCCCTCTCATGGTAATGCCCAGTGTAGGCTAGCTGACGAGTCCAGAGTGGCTGAGCTTCCCTTGATCTGCTGGACAGTCACCAGTCCTCACTGCGTGTTGGAGGAGAAACATCATTGATGTCCCTGACTCTGTTCAAACAGCATCCTCTTTGGGCATTCATTTGGGACCTCTGGTTCCTCAGCTTCTCTTTCAAAAGTTACTCACAACCACAGCATATGTGTCACATTTGAACAAAGTCATTGACATGATTTGCGCAAGAAACGCTGGAGGACATGATGGAGGACCTGAGTCCACAGCAAGTGGCACTGCCTTGCAGTGGTGTGGCATGAGAAGCCTATGGAGGACAGGATGGATAACCTGAGTCCACAGCAACTGGCACTGCCTTGCAATGGTGTGGCATGAGAAGCATCCTTGGATTCCTTGTTCTCAGGCCTGCTGTGCTGGGCGCATGGAATTGCTCTGTAGTGTCATGTGAGTGGTATGCAGGTATGACACGCTGGTTTTATTTATATTTAAATATGTGTCTATTTGAAAATATTTTCTCTATGTTGGGAGTCCTTAAAGTGGAAAAAAATAAGATTCGAATGTTTTATCGGCTTTTGTTTGTGATAAACAAGGAGCAAACGGCTCTTTTGAGAAGCTTGTTTGTGTCTTACTTTATTACCATCCTCCCAGATAATTTTTTTCCTTCCAATTGCAATTAATTTGAAAGCAATCTAGGCATAAATTTACTAGAAGGGGAAGTCATAGATTCGACTAATTTTGTAATACATTTCAAATATTAGAGTTATGCGGGAAATTCATTCTGAGAAGAGAAGACATTTAATTTCTCACATGTAGTTGAAAAGGCAAACTAATTAAATCCAGTTTGATAAGCTTGAAATATAGCTGTTTTACAGTGGGGGTGAGTTTTCTGTGTTTGTTTCTGAAAGCACACCGTTATTTTAGTTTGTTGTTTATGGACCACTGTTGAGGTAGTTGAAACCATCCCTCACGTTGCTTGAGCTCCACCAATTCATAACTGCCACAGTTACATCCAAGAAAAGGAACTTGTCACATGGTAATCAGTGTTCTTAAGCATTACTGCATTGGGCTCAGGGAGATAATGCTGTAATGCTATTCATCTGAGGGCCAGGAAGGAAGAAACCAGAAGGTTGTCAGAGAGGCAAATAAGTTCCCACTCTTCAGCAAAGGATGCTATGGTGAAGATGCTAGGTCTAAGATAGCATGTGTCTGTCTTTCTGGATTTTCCATTTTCAGAGGTTGTTAGCTGCCTTTCTTTTGAGTGTTATACACATTTAAGATACGAGAAGACAAATAAAGCAATAGGATATCTCCGAGTTTCACTTGACAGTTCCATGCTTTTTGAATGCTGTGTTGGGGTAGAGACAAATGGAAAATGTTAGAATCCTAAGGGCCCGCGCACCACAAAGGTATGTCCTTCCAAAATCAATGGGCAGGGTTAGAGAGATGGCAGGGGTAAAGTGGCCAGCACTCACTCAATCGTGAAGACCTGAGCTCACATTCCCAGAGTTCAGACAGGAAGTGGGGTGTAGTGAAGCACCTGTAGTCCCAGCAATGGGGGAACAAAACACGGATCCATGGAACTCGGTGGCCAGCTAGTCTTGATAAATTGGTCATCTTCTAGTTCAATAAGAGACCCTGTCTCAAAAAAAAAACAAAAAACAAAAAAAGAGCCAATGAGTAATAGAGAAAAACACTTGAACTCAACTCGCCCCACCATGAACACACACACACACACACACACACACACACACACACACACACACAAGCATACATCCAAATTCACAAGCAAGACAAGCACTGCTTGTGATAAAAGCATTTAAGATTAGTCAATGAAATTGTCTTTTTCTTTTTCCCATACCTTCCCTCACATGTGACTGAGAAAACAATAGCATTCTTCTGATCAGAATAATAGATCCATATCCAAGTGCTACATGGAAACTAACGGTGCTCTCTGCTTATTATTGTCTGGAGGGCCCCTTCTCAGATCCTCATGTGCAGTATCTATGCACAGGATGAAGCAGCCTTGCTACTTTACTGTTAAAGCTTTCACTGCCCTCAAAAGTGTTTATCACATCATCCTTAGACGGGGGCCGAGGTGACATCCAGTAGTTGGGAAGATACACAGAGGAGGTTAATGGCCCAAAGAATTAAGTTTGCTAACTTGATTAATTATTCTTAGGAAATGACTTATTTCATACGATCATCTTGGAAGTGGTAGAAAAAAAAAGACTCACTCTCAAGTAGTCGAGCATTGCATCATGATTTTATTATGAGTCAGTGCCTCAAATGCCTGCATTATCTAGAAAATTAAATATATGTAACTGTTCTTAAAAGGAAAAATTAAGAGCTGGGCATGGTGGTGCACGCCTTTAATCCCAGTACTTGGGAGGCAGAAGCAGGAGGATTTCTGGTCTACAAAGTGAGCTCCAGGACAGCCAGGGATATACAGAGAAACCCTGTCTCGAAATACCAAAAAAAAAAAAAGGATAAATTACACCTACACCAATGAAGAGGTTTGAGTATGGTATTTGAATCAAAGCTCTGACAGAAGGGAGACTCTGTGCTCCTCTGGCTTGATGCCCTACTAAACATTCTGATGGCCTCTCTAGACACTAGAATTTATTCAGTTATTTTCGTACTTGTTCGTATTTGTAACATGATATTTAAATAAAAATAACTATAACTGCACTTTTTACTTTGGTTTTAAAAATACTGTGTGCCAATATGAAGAGCTAAGCTATCAATCGTCACTTCCTGCCTCACAGGTGATCCTATCACTGCCTCTATGTCATGGTCCCCGGGTCAGTAGCTTTCATCCAGTCCCTCTTGCATCACCCCACTTTCTGCTTGATTTTTCCCATGGCCTTACTACTCCCCAAGAGTTCACCTTCTCTTTAGGTTTAGTATTTATCATCTATCTGTGTTGGGGTATAAAATCCTCCTCTCCCCCTCCCCTGTCTCGTGAATGGTACACACTAGGAATAATCAAGGGCATATTTGCTGACCACCTAATACGGTCATAACCTTTAGTTGTGAGCAGAAGTTGCAGACACACTGATTTGGAGCACTTTGCTTCTTGAACACTAATAGTTTCACGATCTGATTTGGTGCTTATCTTCCATCCTCTTTGAAAGACCCATTTTTTTTTTCTTTTGGAGACAGGGTTTCTCTGTGTAGCCCTGGCTGTCCTGGAACTCACTCTTACTATTTATGCACACAGGTTTTCCTGGGTTTAGGTTGTGGAGCCCTGACCCCCCTCCCACACTCTAATACTAAGCTCTGCTTGCATTCTGACAGCTTCTAATAAAGTCAAGTGACAACCAAAATCAACTGACTTTTAATTCATAAGTTTTTTAAAGAATTGAAATACTTCTTAAAATTTTGACCTATGTACACAATGCATTTCCGCCAAATCCCACCCATACCTGCCCCTCCACCTCCTCCTAGAACCCTTCCCAATGTCCCTCTCTCAAATTTACATCCTCTTCTTATTTATCACCGAGTCAAAGAGTGGTGCTGCCTAAATGTGCACAGGTGTGAAGCCATCCTCTGAAGACCACAATCTTTATAGCACTTATGATCAAAACACTTTGATATTTTAAAATCCTAGCCTATAGAAAAGGGGAAGCACCAGCATCTATGCTCTGTTTTATCACAAGGAATGTAGATATAGGAAGAAATTCTAATATCCAATAGACATGCTCTCTCCATGTTTTACATATTTATTCTTGACTCTATTTTGTAATTACAATACAGGCACACACACACACACACACACACACACAAGAAAAAAAACATTTGCATGTAATATATGGTAGATGATTTTGCATAAAACTTAAAAATTAATGCATATCTAAGATTGGAATAAAATAAATTTAATTCTGTCTACGGCCATGAAATTCATAATCCTTGATCTTACCATGAAAGGTGTGTAGAAATATTATCTATTCGGGGCCATTCCCATGTGGATTCATTTAGTGCAACTTTGCTAGCAAGAACTTGTAAAAATGCTAATCAACCACATTCCTCACCAGTTTAGGCCTAACTCTTCATTTGTTTCTCCCTTTGAGATAACTCTGAGGAGGCAATGCAGTGCACCATGGGTAATGAATGATGCATGTTTGAAATAGTGACCTTAAAACAGCACATTTCTCTTAAAGGAATCAATCTATGCACGGCTGTTGCTGCTCACAGTCTCCCAGCAATTATGGATCATGTCCTTCCTATATCAATGATGGTAAATCTATTTTAATCAACATTAAATTCTATGAGACTGTAAAGTAACATCCTTAGTCCCCATTAACAATGGATATTGCCTCAAGAAAATAAAGATTAGCAGGGCGTGGTGGTGCACGCCTTTAATCCCAGCACTCAGGAGGCAGAGACAGGCAGATTTCTGAGTTCGAGGCCAGCCTGGTCTACAAAGTGAGTTCCAGGACAGCTAGGGCTATACAGAGAAACCTTGTCTCCAAAAACCAAAAAAAGAAAAAAAGAAAGAAAGAAAGAAAGAAAGAAAGAAAGAAAGAAAGAGAGAGAGAAAGAGAAAGAAAGAAAGAAAGAGAGAGAGAGAAAGAGAAAGAAAGAAAGAAAGAAAGAAAGAAAGAAAGAAAGAAAGAAAGAAAGAAAGAAAGAGAAGAAAAGAAAGATTAATGGGAAATAAAAAAATTGTATGGTGAATGAAATTTTGTTTTGAAAGCTAAAGGTTTTGAGAAAACCCAGGAAATGTCAAGGGCATTCTGGGAGCATGATGTGACTCAAAATGACGGCATGTTTGCTCATTGAAAGCACAGTCACGCTGTCAGTGCTGTGAATCAGAGGGCTCTCTAGCACTTCTGCGATCTGGGCTATTATTCCACGACAGGTAATTAGCTATGTAGCATATTTTAGTTTCCTCCCTCTAAATACTTCCTTCTGATTTTAATCTTATGGAATCACAATTTGGTACACTATTATTAATCTTTTGCTTACCCAGCATAATTTAGTTGATGCTTAGCGGTAACATCACCGGCACCGGGTAAAATGTAGACAGATGTACATTTATTCTACTGATTTGCTCTTCTTCCCGAATACTCTCATGTTCTTAGACAGAAGATGACACCTGAAACACAGTCGCCTTGAATGAACTCAGCCGTCAACTTCATGGTGCCTCATTCAGAAAATCTGAGATAGGGATCCAACTGTGTAACCATGCACTACACTCTCCGTATGGTTTTCCTCACAAGTGCAAGTGTATATTTAGCTGGGCACGAGAATCTCTCGTCTTTTTTTTTTCCAGATTTGCTCTCCAGTTTTCCCTAACTAGTGTTTTAGACATCCTTAAATCTTCCTTTGTTCTTCTCACCACTATGTTCACACCCTTCTGTTCATGCCTTGCTTTCTGCATACCCTAGGCGCAACCCTTTTCTGTTTCACATCAACTCTGCAGCTCGAGGTCGATCACATTTCGTCGTTTGCTCATTGTGAGCTTAAGGAGAAGCTCATTGCTTATTGCTCTTGTGCATTTTTGTACGGAGCTGGTCACTGTGTCAACTTTAAAAAGTTAGTATGTTCCATCAATTCAGTAAATAGGACATAGCAAAGTTCACATGTATTAGAAACAGATGTAAGCGGTAGCCAAAGCAGAGGCTAGCTCTCCCATTATTTTCATCTACCCCTGTTAGAAAGAGTGCCTCTTCTCTGGTCCACAGCCCTGTATGTGCCGCCACCCTCTGCAAATACTGTCCTGCTCTTTAGGTGTCTTCTCAGCTCATCGCTCTCAAGTTCATGCCTCTCCACCTCTCCATTATTATGTGAATAGGAGCCAACACATTCTCTCTCTAAAATGTAACCCCTATGTTTACCCCGATTTTCTGTCAAGACTTTGAAATATTGAGTAAAAGAGGAGTCCATTGCTTTTGACCATGTGGAAAACACTCTTAATTTTTAATAGCTCTCTCGGAAAGACTCTTCACCAAAAACTACCACCCTGTTCTTTGAGCCTTCTTTTCCTTGGCTTCCATTACATCATCAATCTGTTGCTTTTCCTTATGACATCATCAATCTGCTGCTTCCCTCCCATGATGTCATCACTCTACTGCTTTCGACTATGTCATCATCACTCTGCTTCTTCTCTCCTTTGCTTTCGTTTTCTCAGGCCACTCACTTCTATCTTCCTTCATCTTTGGTGTTTTCTTTGTTTCTTATTTTACACTGCCTCCTTATAGGAATTCCTCTAGTACCATGGATTAAAATCATATTTCTTCCTTCTTATTTTCTACCCTGGTTCCACTTTAATGTTCTTTTGTTCTTTAGCACATGACATGCTTTTCTGTTCATATACTTGCTAAAAATGAAGAATTAGAAATAATGTTCTACATGGTATTTATGCCTCAAAGCTCATATATAGATATGGATATAGAATATATATATGCATATATATCCATCCCTGGGCTGGAAAATGACTCAGTTGTTAAGGCCACTGGCTCCTCTTCCAGAGGACACACATTCAATTCCCAGTATCCAAGTGGATCAGAAACATCTAGAATTCTAGTCCCAGAGTATACAATGCCCTCTTCTGGTCTCTGTGGGAACTGCAAGCCTGTGGTGTACAGACATGCATGCAAATAAAACACCCTAAAATAGATACATAGAATCTCTATCTATCTATCTATCTATCTATCTATCTATCTATCTATCTATCTTTCTATGTCTTTATATTTATTAATCTTTATTTTAACAAAGAATGGTGATTTTTTAATATCAAAGACCTGGATACTGATTGTAAATGTCACATAATATTATTTTGTGCCCTATCTGTCATTCTGGACACTCTGGTACTCACATTTCCAAAGGAGTCATGGCGTTTCAGTATGCCTTATATGGGACACTTCCATTACCACTATTTATTTTGATAATCTTAATCAATGGTTTGAACATCACTTTTCTATACTGGCTTTTCTTAAGTTAAAACTAAATTGTTTCTTTTGTGATTTCTCTCTTGTGACAGTTATGTGGGTTGTGACATACATCAATTTCTCTGTTTGTTTAATCTGTGAGCTCCATGAGGGATGACACTGAGCATGCTCTGTTCAGTACTGCATATGACCCTCTACAGCCATCTAACCAACAAGGAAATGAACAACAAACATACATTTTTTAATAAGTATGTATTACAAATTATATAACTTTAGTTACATCTGAACTTAAACTGTCAGGTCATTCCATCACATGTTATAGCAAACACAGAGCATCTAGGATGGATTTATGCCAAACTATAATTACATAAATTATTACTATTTCTTCACCTTGTTCTCTGCCGTATTCAAGGCAGCAATACATAGTGATAATAGTTTAAAGTACCTTGACTTAGTTTTTAATTTCCGGGCTAAGAACTGCCTAACTCTCGTCAAGTTATTTAACATCTCTGACCATATCTTTAAAATAAATGGTGTTATCTAGTCCTGTCAGATCGTGATCAGCATTACATTGAATAACATATCTAAAGTCTGAGGAATGGAGACGTTGCATGGATGTGAGCCTGCAATTCTAATTACCCAAGATACTATCTATAGCACCATTTTCTACCATCTTTATCCAATATCACATGGATTCATACGTTTGGGCTAGAGTGTTACCTGCAGTGAAAATAAATCAGAGAATGTGTCTGTTGTCTTATCTTTACTCAGAGCACTCAATGAAAACATAAACTCTAAATCTCTGTTGTTGGCCTCGATTCAGCTTCTTCAGTGACCATCCACACTTGCATTTTGACCAAACCTACTGACCAAAGCAGGTGTTCATCAACTCCACTCTGACGACCACCGTCTCAACAAAACCCAGTTTGGGATGCGGTATTTTCAGCTCCAAACTCAAAAGTTTTTAGAAGCCAACAGTGATAAATGAGACTGTGTTTCCTCAAAGGGCATGTTTATTTTCTTCTGAATTGTAGAATTATTCAAGATGCTTTATGAAATAAGCTTAAGGCCGAAATTAGAAGATATAAGAGCAGCCCCTTTCCCCAAGGCACTGTGCATCAGACCATACTATGAGATACACATAAATCTCAGCTCTTACACCTGGGCGTATTCTTGTATTTGGCAAGGAGCTCTATATACCAATGAGACGTGATATTATAAATGTAGATGCACTTCAGAAATAATGTGTTTTCAGGAAGAAAATCCACTATTATTCATTGTGTTGACATGTTGGCTTATATTTTATTAAGGACATTCTTTAAAGGAGGCTTTTCTATATGAAGCAGCAGCCATAAGATACAAAGTTATCAGGAATAAAACAATCAAAAAGTATTGTAAACAGAAGATTTTATATAACATTTTTTAAAAATTCAAGAAAGGTCTAAACATCTCTTGATAAATCTTTCCCCACATACAATCTTACTTTTGAAGTGATTGATATTAAACACTTCAAATCCAATGGCTTATGTAAGAGTAATTTAGTTGTCTGTTTTAAAAACACAAATGTAAGAAATAAAACTGATCATCCAGTTACAAAGATGCTTAGGGCATAAAACCCATAAAATGTTTATGAAATATCTTCTTTATACCTTATACAGGTAAAAGTATATATGATATATGCTTCCAGTTTTTAAAATAAATAATTTTTCCTTATGCTATGAAATATTTTAATAGTGATTAAGTTATTTAAAGTTATAACATTTACTTTGATTAATTTAAAATCAGTTGCTAAAACACTAAAGATGAAATTTATATCCTGCCAACTTATCAAGTAAAAACTCTTCTGTTGTCAGTATCCATTTGTTTTACAAGCTAAAGACTTGGTTGTTGGTTAATGAGCTTGGGAAAGATGATTGGATGCTAGCTTCATCATTGATAAGTACAAATTGAGAGAGCAGGTAACTGTTGACCTGATTTTAAAACACATCATCTCTGAACACATTTTGCTTCTCTGCTTCTTGACTGCAGGAAAGGGAGCATCATGATCACTGCTCTCACCCATTCCAGTAACCACAGAAACAGCAACTGTGGACTGACACCTCTGGAACCTGATGTTTATCTGACAACTATGGACTGACACCTCTGGAACCTGTTGCTTCTTTGACTCATTCTGTCACTTTCCCAGGAAACTAAGACCCTGTATGAGTGAAGACTTTCTTGTACGAGGGGAACTTGTCAACTGCAGCACAATGTGGGTTGGCTCTGCTGTATGTAGAGGCAAATTCTGCAAAGGATAGAAAATGCCCTTTGACCTGAATGAGAGATAGAAAGCACAGGAGCCCCACATTCAGACTAATTCCTCCATCACACCATCCACTCGTGGCTTCTATTTGTCTGTACCAAGTGCTAGAGAGGGTAATAGTTGATGCTGGATACCACAGGCTGAGCTTTGAGCTCCTTATTTTCCTAATGCTTAGGCCAGAAAGTTCTTCTAAGGACCATACTGTGCACTGATCATCAGCTCAAAGAATTTTTAAATTGGAGAGATTAGAAATGAAATTCAAGCCAGTAGAATTACAGATCAAAATGAACTGATCAACTACCATTTAAGGTATCAAATACAAAAAAGAATTAAAGAAAAATACTATGTATTTTCATACTAAAGATTATGGCATAATCATTACCACATCTGGCTCAAAATTACAAGTCACATGTACACAAAAAGAGACCCAGTACAATAGTTAGGTCAATCAACAGAAGATAATTGACTCTAATTTATTTAGAGATATGATAACTCAGATGTTCAGAGTTATCATATCTCTAAAATAAGTACTATAAATATGTTATAGTGGTTATAGAAAATATAGACAAAATAGATATAAAGAAAAACTTAAATATGTCGAATGCTAAACCCCAAAATATAAATTCCAGAGCCCAGACAATTTTCCTAAACTAGCTATTTAGAGAATGGTGGAGTTCATTAGAACAAGGGAAAGACCTTGACCGAGCCCCTAACCAACACAGCTGGACATTCATGATAACACAGAGGCAGCCAGTGAAAGGATGGACATCCTGTCAAATGCTGCAAAACAGATGTGTGAGCAGCATCCAATCCAAAACACCAGGAAAATGGAATTAACCAAATGGCCATGTAAAATCCACTGTCATCTTAATTATATTAAATATAAATGGCATAAATACACCAATGAATAAAGACATAATGTCCACCTAAATCTCTGCTAACCATAAATATGGAGATGACACCATACCACAGTGATGGTCATGGCTGCTAACCTGACAGAGTCTAGAATGATGTGAGAGATGGGTCTACACATCCTGTGGGTGGGGGCTATCGTGATTGTTTTGATTGAGATGGCAGGACTTGCCCATTGTATGAGGCACCATTTCTTGGCTGAGGTTCTGGACTGTTTCAAAAAAGAAGAGAGCCTGATCAACAACATTGATTCAGCAGCATCTGCATCCTAATTGTCCATGCATTGTGATGAGCTCCCTCAGGATTCTACCATTTTGATTCCCCAGCTTCAGTGGGCTGGACCTGGAACTGTTATCCCAAATTAGTGTGTTTTCCTTTCCTCAATCTTGTCAGGGTATTCTATCACAGGAGCAGGAAGAGTAAATTAAGATAGTAAGATCATCTAAAACACTTGCCATGCTATGCTGAATTAACAACCTAGAACATTTATGGTAATTCTAGTAAAATTATATTTCCATATGTTATGTAAACCCCCAGATCCTAATTCAGAGGATATCACTAATATAAACATGGAAATAGGCTATATAATATATGAGAAATAAAGCTGACAGAACTATTGAGAGAAATGACAAACCCATAATTACAGAAGAAAACATCAGTCTATTCTCATAATTATTGTTATAGTAAGTATTCACAAAGATTTATAAGAATATAGAAAACTTAAATATCATTGCCAAGTAAATATACCCATTTGGTGCTTATACAATGACCCAACCAAGAAAAAGTAAAAATATGTTCCCTGTGAGGAAATTTTATGTCATAAAACAAGACTCAATAAATATGATAGCTATCATAAAATGCTCAAACACATATCTACCATATGGTTCCACCACTACCATAGTCATATAGATAGATAGATATAGATATAGATATCCACAAGAAATGAAAGAATTGTGTACGAGTGTCCATAAATGTTTATGTTTTAATAACTCCCATCTGTATGCATCCCAAGCATTGCCAAAAGGTGGATATAAATTTCATAAAACCTACAACATAGAGTATTTTTAATCAAAAATCAATAAAACCTTGATATTTATAAAATGGATTGAAAGTTAAAATTATTATGTAGAGGAAATGTAGATAGAGCAGAATACAGAAGGTATGATTTTATTTACAAAGAATTATACAAAATTCTAGGTAACTTAAAGTGACATTGTGCAGTGACTGGCTGGGCTGAGAAGGGATGGCAGAAGATTGAGGTGATAAGAAGGACCAGAGGAACTTCTAATAAACTGTGAGTTAGTCAGACTGTCTGGTAGACATACATATAGACAGACAGACAGACAGACAGACTTGGGGTGGGGCGAGACTAGCCAATAAAGGTGGTGAATTACCAAGATAGCTGACTTCTTTCTCATCCTCCTGGCTTGAAACTGCATCTCTTCCAAGTTGGATTACATTTGTTTTTAAAAATAATAGTAATAAGCCGGGCGTGGTGGTGCACGCCTTTAATCCCAGCACTCGGGAGGCAGAGGCAGAGGCAGGCGGATTTCTGAGTTCGAGGCCAGCCTGGTCTACAGAGTGAGTTCCAGGACAGCCAAGGCTACACAGAGAAACCCTGTCTCGAAAAACCAAAAAAAAAAAAAATAATAGTAATAACCTTACATCTATATGTGTGTGTTAAAATATGTACATGTTTAAGATTCGTAGTTTATCGCTTCTCAATTACCCCTTCAATAACATTGCTATAATTGTTTTCAAGAACATGTCCCTGAAACCCCAAGGACACTGAGGTTAAAATAATTCAGCCAGAAGAACAAGGCACTTTTTTTTCCAAGTGTTTCTCATTGCTCATCTGGAAGAATGAAAAGAAGTGTAGGATTTTGTCATGGTAGCCACAGCATTTCTCTCAGTGCAAACATCCAGTACCCTGAGCACTAAGTGTAGAGAAGTTGTTCCTCTCAGGATCCCCAGAGAACAAAAGAATGACCTATTTAGTACAGAAAATGTTTATTTTTTTTAAAAAGCCTTTTAAAAATTTTTATATTCTCCCTAAAATTAAGGAACAAAATTTTATATGAATTGAGTACTGATAGAAAGTTTGCCTTGTTCTACATTCCTGTAACATTTCTTTTGGAATTAGAATTAACATGGCATTTCTATGTTTAACCTATTTTCTTGTTTCCTTAGGTTATTAATTTAATAAACTTATTAACTTTTCTTCTTTAGCACTTATAGCAGCACACATTTAATTTTCTTATGGGAAGATAATTAAGAAAAAAAGAACTCACATAACATGTACTCACTGATATGTGGATATTAGCCCAGAAGCCTAGACTACCCAAGATACAATTTACTAAACACATGAAACTCATGAAGAATGAAGTTCAAAATGTGGTCTCTTCGCCCCTTCCTAGAATAAAGAACAAAGCACACATTGAAGGAGTTACAGAGATCATGTGTGAAGCTGAATCAAAAGGATGGACCAACCAGTGACTGCGGCTGCCAGGGATCCTTCCCATAATCAGCCACCAAAACTAAACACTATTGCATATGCCAGCAAGACAATGCTGAAAGGGCCCTAATATAGCTGTCTTGCGGGAGGCTATACCAGTTCCTGGCAAACACGGAAGTGGATGCTCACAGTCAGCTATTAGTTGGAACACAGGTCTCCCAAGGAAGGAGCTAGAGAAAGTACCCAAGGAGCTGAAGGGGTCTTCAACCCTATAGGTGGAAGAATAACATGAACTAACTAGTTCCCCCTGCGCTCATGTCTCTAGCTGCATATATGGAAGAAGATGGCCTAGTTGGCCATCATTGGGAGGAGAGGCCCCTTGGTCATACAGACTTTATATGCCCCAGTACAGGGGAACACCAGGGCCATTATGTGGGAGGGGGTGGGTAGGGGATCAGGGCGGGGATGCGGGAGGGTAAGGGGAACTTTCTGGATAACACTTGAAATGTAAATGAAGAAAATATCTAATAAAGTAAAAATAATTAAAAAAAGAAAGAAATGTATCTAAAAAATAAATAAAACACTTCACAATTGATACATATTTCTTTAGTCCTTCTTATCTTGGTTTAACTTCTCAAGGAAGACCTTGAAATGGGGAAATGGCTCGGTGATTAAATGCTTGCTTACATAACCTGAGAACCTGAAATTGGATTTGAAGAACCATCCAAAAAGCCAGGCACTCACCCTCACCACCCAAGAGAGACTTGAAATAAGGATATATTGAGCAGCTTAAAATGTTTCTACATGTGTTTTCTGTCAGGAGGAGAAGATGGGAGGGTGAACATTATTTTCTTCTTGCTTCTGAAAGCCATATCAATTGGGTGCCCATGTAGCCAGATTTACATGAATTACCTGCAGATTAGGGAGCTTGCAAGTCTTGTTATGCATCCTTTAATCCTAGGGCTGGAGAAGCAGAGACAAGAGTATCCCTGGAGCTTCCTAGCCAGTAATTCTAGTGAAAAAAAAAACATGTGAATATAATTTTTTTTTAAAAAATAGTGTAAGGAGAATAGGGGGTTGATAGGATAGGGAGGAAGATGGCAGAAGGTAGAAAAAAACAGAAAGCATCATACATATGTACAAAAACATCTAAGAACAAAGTTTGACAGGAAAAAAAGAAACAAATAAGTGGCAGTCGGTGATAGATGAAGACATCCAATCTGGAGCTCTGGCCTACACACACACATGCATACACACATATGTACACACATGCACACACATATGTGCACACATGCACATGAGCAAACACACATGCATGTGTCTCAAAGATAATTTTTTAAAACTCACAGATGTAATAGCCTAGAAAAATATTATTTTTAAATTTTACCATATCATAAAACTTGAGAGTTTCCCATTTTTCTGCATCCACACTGTACTGCATCCCACTGTACATCTAGAGGAAAGAAACATGAGAATGAAGTCAGGGAGGGAAGGAGACATTCTAAATTCACTTTTCTCAGGTTCACAGATGACAAAGCTCTTTATAGAATAAAATCTAATAAAATTAGACTTCTCAGTCACTTTCCTAGCACTCAACAGTCTGAAACACTCTTGTGTACCTTGTATTATTTGCAGTGGATTTCCTGTATAATCAGACTTTTAAGAGTAAAATGTTTATGCGTCAAGGTGATGGTTAAGATATTGGACTGAGATAAAGTAACTTTTACATGCATGAATAGTACCTGGGAAGGATGGATCAATGGATGATAGATGGGTGGTTGACTGAATGGATACATAGATAGATGATAGAGATAGATAGATAGATAGATAGATAGATAGATAGATAGATAGATAGATAGATAGATAATAGATAGATGAATGAATGATAGATAGATAGATAGATAGATAGATAGATAGATAGATAGATAGATAATAAATAGATAATAGATAGATGAATGAGAGATAGATAGATAGATAGATAGATAGATAGATAGATAGATAGATAGTAGATAGATAATAGATAGATGAATGATAGATAAATAGATAGATAGATAGATGAATGATAGATACATGAATGATAGATAAAGATATATGATAGATAAATGATAGGTAGATATTAGATAGATAGATAGATAGATAGATAGATAGATGAATGATAGATACATGAATGATAGATAAATAAAGATATATGATAGATAAATGATAGGTAGATATATGACAGATAGATAGATAGATAGATAGATAGATAGATAGATAGATAGATGAATGATAAATAGATGAATGATAGATAGAAGATAGATAGGTGAATGATAAATAAAGATATATGATAAATAAATGATAGGTAGATAGATGATAGATAGATAGATAGATAGATAGATAGATAGATAGATAGATGATAGATAATAGATAATAGATAGATGAATGATAAATAGATGAATGATAGAAGATAGATAGGTGAATGATAGATAAATAAAGATATATGATAGATAAATGATAGGTAGATAGATGATAGATAGAGACATACAAAATGATCCATTTGTATCATGAACTAAATGATCTTTTTATAGAGTACCCTAGATAATAATCAATTTATTCCTACATTATGCTTTTATAGTTTAAGCCAGTTATTTCATTTCCAAATAATCAGACTGATTTGAACATTAGCGATATATCATTAAACAAGCAATCTAACACAGATGCATAGAATAAACAAGTTTTTATAATTAAATATTAAATCCCAAAAGACTAGCGGTGGTTAATGATATGATAACATTTATCTTAACCCATAAAATCACTACAATTATCTAAAAATATAAAAAAGAATACATTGAGAAAGTGACTTTAAGAATTATGTTCAAAATTTGTCTCAGAAGAGAAAAATAAATAATAATATCCTTTCAGTCCATATAATGTAGATTGTGTTCCAAGCCATTAAAGCCACTACTTGAATATCTGTATTTTATGGTTATTAGTTTATTGTGACAAATAGCATTTATTTTCCAAGGTTCTAAAATATCAAATGCTATTTTTATGATTTCTCCGTTTCATAGATTTAGCCTTTTATTGTACTATTTCCGGGAGATGTGATAATTTAACTTGGTACATTACAAACATTGTTTGAGAATTTGAGAAGATGCATTAATTTGATAAAGCAAAGGTCTTGATATATCGTGTTTCCCTATGTGCCTCACTGACCTTTAGAAGATATGCGTCATTTTCTTTCTGGTGTCTTATCTAATCTCAAAAATAAATGAACAAAAGCAAAGAGCCTTTTCCCTCTGATTCTCAAGGTGACATTTAAGACTGACATCCAGCTAGCAGAAGAAGATCTCAAAATTTATTCTTGTCCCGTGGGGATAAGCAAATCATTAATATAAGAAGGTATCAGGCCATTAAGTGCTTTAAACGTCCACGATAAAACTTTAAAATCAATGGGAACCCTGACAGGAAGCCGATATGAAAACTGGAGGACAGAAGTGATGGACTTTGAACAGGTAAGTAGCCTCACTCCACAAAAGAGACGAGTCTGGAGATTGATTTATTAAGAAATCGAAGCACCAAGATGTTGAACCAGTGTGGTCCCAGCGATTATCACATTGTGGGAGTTCCAGTACTACTCACGTACCTCTACTCAAAAAGGATGAGCTGCTGGAGATAACCAGCTGTTAGCAAAGCGTTCCTTGTAACTGGACTCAAATTAATAATCATGCTAACATTTTGTAGAATAGCATGTCACATTCCACAGGATCCAGGAACAATGAGATTCACGTCTGTAAAGAGTTCATCCACAGGCATGCTTTAACGCTGATACCATCTGAACTTCAAACCACTGTAGAACACAAATATTAAAATGAAAGCGTCAGTGGGCGCTGCCTGTGACCTGGACAACTCACTGCCCCAGCCTACCTGCTCTTGAGAGTTGGGGATGAGGTCGCATGGAATCAAGGGCAGTGCAGCAAGCTCATCTGAACGCTGCTGCAAGCTCCTTTAATACCCTCCACAAGCCCCATTGGCCCCAAGGAAACATCTCTTCTAAACAACAGTTCTCGATTGGCTGGCATTGTCTGAGTCAGCAATCCTTGTTCTCTCAAGCAGTCTTCAATTAGGTCCTCCTGCAGGAGATGCCTTGGCGTCTGGTCTGCCCGCCCAGCATTTACATAGGGGTGGCCTCCACCTTCCTCCTACAAGTTGGTCTTAAGCTACGCTTTTATTTTGCAAAGTTTCCAATTTATAGGGATAACTTTAATTACTTTCAATATATTTTGTGGATATGATACCTTTGATGAAGGGGATAGTATAAGCAATTTCTGAGTTATTATCACAAGCCATGTGAGGGCTGATTTATCCTACTACTGGATATGCACAATTTACAGATATGGAGAGTGAGGGACATCAGATAAAGGGACATTAGATAAACTACGCAAGATCACCATGATTCCATGACTTGTAAAAGTCAGAACTAGCATCCTGACCTTCAAAACTATAGGCAGGACTGACCTTCGTGCAGTACTTTAACGTGTATGTTGTCATTCACACCTCTGGATGTGTATATATAATTTGAAAAAAAATCGTTAAACTGATGTAATTTTTCTTGGTGCATAAAACTTCAATATCAATGTTCATACTCAAGAGACTTCCACATTATAGGTGAAAATTTGCTCTGTGACTTTATTTCTCTTTCTCCTGAGGTTTAAATGAGGATGACTAGGTGGGGAGATGAGAGAGAGTAGGGTAAAGGTTCTACCAAAACTACCAATACAGTAAAACAAAACAAAACAAAAAAACACATAAGGAAACCTACTTTAATGTAAAGGAAATTAAAAGGTTGAATGGTGGCCTCCTGCCTGAATGGAGAAAGCTGCCTCTACAAGCCATAGCTTACCAAATGACCATGTCCCAGAGGTGGGCGCCTTCATTTAACATTCTTGGTTAGGATCCACAGAAGCCCACAAACAATACAAGCTACACTCACAGATTTTGGTTGTTCATCAGAACAAGGAAGTAAGATTATCTCTTTGAAGACGCCACACACACTATGGTTCCAAGTCAGAGGAAAATGAAGCTTGTTGGTTGGCTTTCAGAGCGCTGGAGGCTAAAGAGGGAGAGAAAGTCACTAATTAGGAAACGTGCCCAGGTGTGGGTCCCCTGTGTTACACCAGTCAGGCATGACACGCTCTCTGGCACAGTATGACATGACTGTTAATGAGGTAACTGAGCCCTTCCTGCTTAGATATAAGGCCTGATCCACAGGAGAGGATTAATGTCTGGGAGTGTGAACCTGGTTGAAATTCCATGGCTAACGTGGTCATGTGTCTTGCTGAGGAACCTGATTTTTGTTTGTTTGTTTTCTGAATGGGCACGTCACCTTTATGAAATAGCTTTACAAACACGTTTGAGATTCCATAGGTTATAGCTACTCTCAGCCTTGATCAGAGATGCTTCTTTCTGCACTGGGTCCTGCAACTGCAGAGACTCATAACTGGTCAAAAGCTTGACGATAAATAATTGTCAAATGTTCAGACATAAATGTGGCATCTATATCAACTCTTCCAGGAATCATGTAATATCAGAAATGGAAGAAAAAATATTACGTAAGATCCCAAGGAAGACAATAAATGTTTTAGACTGAGGCCTTGTGCACATGACATGGTTACTGTACTCATGGATTACCTGCACGAGGTATCCTACTGAGGTGAGAGAAGGCGCCCAGGAAGTCCCCCCTGAGGATTTATAGGCTGATAGATATGTTCTAATGGGGTTTATGAGATCCGGCTCTTCTCCAAGAAGCTAACAACTAACCCTTGCAAGAGGCAGGACAGATGGTCTCTGCGGTGCTATAGCCAATGGTCACTTGCCTTTGCTGCTGAAAATAACTCCTCACCCATAGCCATGAAAGTAATTGCAGATAAATTAATCAGATCCAAATAAAAAGATTCAAAATTAGGAGGATTGACTAGGAAAGGAAGTGGATGAGTAACAGGGGTAGGGCATAGAATTAGGGCGAATATAGTGTACACACACATACACACATATACATACACACACACACACACACACACACACACACACACACACACACACACACACACGGAAATTTCAAATTTGAGTATGTCCTTGTGTTGAATTCACAGGATCAATAATTGGATATGTTCAAATTAGCATCTATAAAATTTAAGGATCTAGCACAGGAAGAGACGATGTACAGTCACCAATAGTTTTATCCTCAATAAGGTGCCCTTTGCTTTCATATTGTAAAGATGAAAATATGCATATACTATCTTCATTTCAATGGAATGCAAGCACAAGTTTAAGGCATTTTTTTAACCTATCACTTATGAAAAGCCAGGTTGTGTAACAAGAAACAGTATATAAAACACTAATCATTTTTAAGCAATATTGACAATATTGGCACCAGGCACCCTCAAGGAAACTCAGACTCCTAACATCATATTATAAATTGGTGATTAATATGTCTGATCCTTATCTTGGCTAAGAAACACCTCTGCAATTTATTGAGCAAGCACACAGTAGCTCCTCAAGGACTCACCTCTCACTTACTAAATCTTCATCTCCTGGCCAGTGTCCTACAAGAATGCACCTCCTTCCTCTGCATACCATGGGGTCAAGAGTAAAGAGCTGTGTTTACTACAAATTTTAAATTCAAAAAGTAAACCCCATACAATTGAAGAAATGTGAATGAGAACTTTACAAGAGTTTGTTTTGTTTTGTTTTGTTTAGGAGTGAGAAAACCCTTTCTGGGGTTGTAAATGGGACTCTGATATCCCTTTCTCTACTCCTTAGGAGATTTAAAAAAATAACCAAACATTGGAAGATGAAGATATCAGTTGCTTAAAGCAAGAATTAGACATCTTTTTGAAAAAACTGGTTGCAGAATTCTCATTCAGAAATTCTGATGTTCAAGCCATGTCCCTCTCTTTTATGGCCATCAACCTGAAGACAAATGGCAGTTCTGAAAGGCCATTGCAACTGGGTTTAGAAGAGCAGTTGCAAGTCATAATACTGTTACTACCATCCTTTATCATGACATTACCTGTACCAGAAGGCAGGAGTTCTGGGCAGAAATAGTATATTATCTAATTAAAGGGATAATTAGCTCCTCCACTCATATTTTCAGCACGGCTTAAAGGTGAGCCTGCCTTCTTAGAGTCGGACCCTTACCCAGGCCATTGACTCTGCTTAGCTGGAATGTTAGTTCTCCACCCAGACCAGCAGTCTCATCCTCTGGGCCGCAGATTTTCCCTTCATAGAACTTTAATATTGCCATGATCAAAATGAAGGATTACATAGCAAAAGTTTAGCATGCTGAATTTTTCCCCTCTTCCTTCAGTGTTGCATGGTTTCATAAGTGTTCATGTCAAATGGTCAGGAAGTTGAGAACTGACAGAAATAGTGGATAGAGGTAGCTAGTGCCTGTGAAAGATGGAACCAAACAACTCTTTAAAGAGGGGGAGCCAGAGTGTATCTGTCTCTAGTTACTATCACTAGACCTTTTGACATATCTTCTCATAAACTACATAAAGTGTACATGTTAATATCACGATTCATATTGACCAAGGAAGGTTAAACAACGTGTCAGCACATTGCCTTATTGCTGTAAGACTCTACTTTGTTATTCATATAATAAATAAATGCAAAACATCAGGATGTCAAGTTATTTTTGCCTTTCTGTAGGCAGACTGGTATAGTTGGCAAAAACATATGCAGGTGGATGCTGTTTCAGGGCATATACAGAAGCAGGCTTCTGAAATTGTCACTGTAGTCAGTGAGCCAGAACCTTTGCACATCAATGTGTGCAGAGATCTTCTTCCTAAGAAACCATCTATGTTTTCATAGACATCATATCTCTGTCAGACACTGCCATATGTCTATGTCAGAAGAAACTGACTTTCATCCCTTGTTCCAGCTGTTGAAGTTCACAGATATCAATTGAAATGAAAATTATACAAAAATACTTAACATGCTTTCAAATCTGATTTGGATAATATAACTGAGCACCCAGAGCAGATCAGGCCACATGCCTTTTATTGAAAACAAGTGTATTTAATATCTTATTGTCTCAAAAAGCCAAAAAAAATAAAAAACCTTATTGGTTCATTCATACACCTTTGACTTTTGATGGGACAATAACAGTCCAGTTCTGAGCAGGAAAAGCCAGCCATTTGCTTAAATCTGCCAGTATTAGTATGATAGGTGTCCATGTTTACTCAAGAAACTCAGGATTCTTTGTAACCTTCAAGGTAATCACAGCAGAAAGTCATGAAGATGACTGGAGTTTATCACATGACTTAAAGTCAACATTCTCTTTTCCCAACTCAAGGTTAGTAGTGTCACTTGTACATGGTCCTGAAGCCAAGAAGTTAAATTGCTTCCATTCTAATAAGAATGAGACTTCTTGCTTGCTTGGAGTAAAAAATCTTTAAGAAATTGAGTTATGCCTTCATGTGGAACCAGGCAAAGCTTATATAGTCACATCTGCTTACACCAGGCTTTGCACTGTTCTTCTTTCCGGAAGCACTGGGCACTTACTGGTTGCTGGGATCCTCTCCTGGATGGTGTAAGAGACTCTAAGGTTTATGTGATGTGAGTTAGATGCTATCCAGGTTCCAAAAGCTTTCTTAGCTACATCATTCTCAAAGGGCTACACAGCTTTGTGATAGAGGACTGGTTCTTCCCCATCACTCCAAAGATGCTGTATGCACGTCTGCTTCTTCAACTTTATTCCCATGGACTCATCTCTAAATTATAAATCAAAGACTGAATGAAGTCCTTTGCATTTGGTCTCCTTGCTTATCACTAGGTACTCCAGTCATGACAGGGCTCGTGTCTGTTACTTTCTTCTGAACTGGTACCACTCTAGAGACTTTCTCCATACAGTTTTGAGTCAATACAATTTTCAGCCTTACCGGAATTAATCACCAAAGTTACCATGGATCTGTTTTATCTTCATCCTGTGAAATGTACAATCTACCTTGCCCTCTTCTTTACAGTAGACCATTTTTAGGGGAAGTTTACCATTCCTGATGAGAATGAAAATTCAGACCTTCTAAAGGATAGCTTTTGTTTACATCACATCAGATGAGATAAAGGAGCATACCTTACACTGTCCTTAAATATTCAGACAATAAATGAATAGAATACTCTGTAGTATTCCATGTAGGTTATAAATGTATTATAAAGAGTTGTAATAGAAGGTAAATGCACTGCACTTGGCAAGGTTTACAAAGGGAAAGTCAGCATAGTCAGAGAAAAGCATAGTCAGTATAAATCAATTAGGAGACAAATGGATAAAAATGCATGAGAGATTTGTAGACCTGAGTCATTTCTAAGACGGGGTTTACATTTCGACTCAATGTTACAAGAAAAGGAAGGATGTACTGTCATGTTCATTTGAAGAAGAACGCTCAAGATGGTTGCTATAAAATATTTCATAGTTAAACATTTTGAACAGGAGCTGTGGAGAAGGCTAAGTTCATAAAGTGCTTACCAAGTAACAAGGAGAATCTGATTGTTATCTGCAGAACTCACATTAAAAAAAAATGGATGCATTAGCTCCCACTTGTAAAGATATCACTGAAGCAGTTTTGAAATACAGTTAAGCTTTAACAGAAAGAAAGGTAAGCTTAAAGTTGGAGAGGGAGAACCTTATTGGGTTCTAGATACATAAACCAGCTGAGGGTAGAGCTAGAAGATGCAGAAAGACCATCCTGGAGACCCAGGGCAAAGGGGAAAGCAACATGAAGTCAGTGATGAGGGAAGGGACAGTCATTGAGTTACTAGAGCTACAGAGTAACCTGAGACTTTAGTGTCACAAATGTGAAATACAAAGTCATGGTCATCAGAGCCTTGGAAGCATGTGGAATGGGGATCGAGGTTGACTCATCAGCAGGAGTTCAGTGGATAAGAAAAGTCAACTGTGGTTGTCGGGAATCAATCCAGAATTTAAAGTATCTAGAAGAGTGGCTTTCAAATGTGTGCAACATAAAGGTATTGTAGATACTGACCATGATATGATTGCTGTATAATCTATGTCATACCTTAGTCTATAAATTTGGAGAATTACCATGTTTAAAAGTTTTAAAGAAGTTGAGTATGATTTTAGGCAACAATAAAAGAAATCCCTTTGCCCTGTATGTATTTTTAATTATACTGAACAGAGATGAAAATTCTCACTCAAACTTCCTCCAACATCTGACAAGCAATCCCTATTTCATCATGGAAAAATTGTGGAGTGACGGTTTCTATTATTCAGACAGTCCTCCCTGGTAAATGGTAGTTTTTTTAAAAAAATAAGTGTCTTTAATATCTGTGCTTACATAATTTCTGAACAGTACAGTCATATTTAGAAAGTGCATCTGACATAATTTTGCATGAAAACAAGCCTGTGATTATCTATGATAATATAAAAAATCGGGGCACACTGATGTCTAAGATCCAAAAGATTTTCTTTTGTCTTGTGCTGTTTCTCTGGTGCAATATTGATGTGGTGGGAATGCTTTACAACTCTTTCAGAATCTCTTTCCAAGCTCATTAATAATGGTTCTCTACAGGATCAGAATCAATAGCATGAACATTGCTAGGTTGGCTTGCATAGGCAGATGGAAGGTCTGCCTCAGAGGGACAGACGGATCGCAAAGCTCCTCTGATGGAGCTTTCTGCAGAACTTGTAGGCACATCAGCTGGCCGGACTCCCCTCCCCAGAGATGTTTTATTACTGAGATAACCTTGGCAAAGGCCTATGTGAATCTGGAACAACTCAGCTTTCCTACCTAGACACGTAGGTCTTTTAACTTTATGAGTTTTATGGTCCTCTCTCCTCTTTTTAGGAGGAAATGGTTCAGTTGGGAGGAAATTGCCACGAAAATACCCCATGTATGTATGTATGTATGTATGTATGTGCACATGGGTTTTTCCACCTTCTTCTTCTCTTCTCCTTCTCCTTCTCTTCTTCTTCTCCTCCTTCTTCTTCTACTCCTCCTCCTCCTCATTATTATTATTGATACAGGGTCTCTTTCTGAACTTAGAGCTTGCTATTTCATCTAGACTAGATGGACACACCCTAGTGTGTCCCACTTAATGATTCTGGAAACATTTTCACAGAGTGATCCACAGGACTGTACCTTACCAATTCCGTAGGCCTTTCTCAGGATGGTAACCCCAGATTGCTGATACACCCAGTTTTAATGTGCTTTTAAGTAGCTAATTTTTAAATGTAAATTTGTCCTGTTTGAAACTACAAAGTCAAAATTCAAAACGATTGACTTTGTCATATTTCACTTTTTTATTGGTAAAGGGGAGATGAGGTCTCAAGATCATCCAAGATAATAACATTGAAAAAAATAATTAAATAAAAAATATTTGAGGCCCATCTGGCACCTTTTCAAATATGGTATCCCGTTTTATGTTGAAACACATAAATGATACTTTAGCATGGCATTTAGAATGCAGCTCCTGTGACTGAGAAATTGAATTTCAATTTTCTGTAATTTTAGTCTAAGTGGCTGAATATCAGATAACATAGCTTGAGAGAAAGTAAAATATAATGTCTAAATGAAGAGGAAACAGTCTCCTCCCGAAGTACTTTGTCTAAGAATTAAAGTTCTGGTGGATGTAAGTCTTGTGTCACATATTGAAACTGGCATCTGGCACCATTGTCTGGCTAAGGCCCTTCAGCTGGATTGGGCATAGGTTCTAAGAAAGAACTGCTTCTCTTCTGGTAAATAGATAAAGCCTTAAACTGACTCCAAATGACTTATTGTATCACCCATAGAATAATGCATCTCTCAGTCTTCATGAGAAAACATTTATTACCAATACACAGTGACTAATACATAGGCCTGCAGCTGGCCAAGGTGCAGAGAATAAAAGACAGTTGAGTGGTGAAGCCAAAATGGGGTATCTGTGTCATACCATCTCCTCTAGAGACTCAGGGATCATTGTGGAAGAGATGACAGAAAAGCTAAGAGACAAAGGTAGTGCCTTACAGGCACAGCAGGACAGACACATATATGAATGCACAGGATTGTGATAGGGTGCATAGTTCTTGTGCAAGCTCAAGCCACACCAGCATGAAAAGAGGGGCAGCCATGAAGCCCCACCCCCAGGAGCTACTAGGAACTGATAAATGCTGGGACAGAGGAAGGCAGTTCTTTTCAAAGATTTTATCCCTTGGTAGACTGACCTCACTCCTACTGAAGGCTAAACATGTGTGTGTGTATGTGTGTGTGTGTGTGTGTGTGTGTGTGTGTGTGTGTGTGTGTGTATAAGAGTGTTTGTCTGTGGATATGTGTTTTTGAGTGTGTGTCTGTGTGTGTGTGTTTGTGTATATGATTGTATGAGTGAGTGTATGTGTCAGTGTGTGTTTGTGTGTGAGTGTGTGTGTCTGTGTGTGTCTGTATGTGCTTGTGTGTCTGTGTATGTGTGTTTATGAGTGCGTGTGTGTCTGTGTGAGTGTGTGTGTTTCTGTGTGTCTCTGTGTGTTTTTGAGTATGTGTTTGTGTGTCTGTGTGTGTGAGTGTATGTGTGTAGGGAAAGGGGACCAGGTCTGGGAAGAGCTGAGGGAGAAAGGTGTGAATATGATTAAAGTATTTTATCTAAGTTTTCAATGAATTAATACACATATGTATTAAAAGGGATTAATGGGGAAATTTTAGAACCAGCTCGTACCTTGCCCATAGCTCTGACAGTGAAATGAGTAGAAAAAGGTAAGTCAAGTATACATGGTACCAAAGTGAATATTTTTATGATCGAACACACAAAGGAGACTGGAAATAGTCTAGAGGAATTACAAGGTTAAAAGCAGAAACAGAATATAAAAACTCAGAAACTTGTAACATTAATATCAACACAATTACGTTTTCAGAATTCCATGTCTGCTGTTCTCACATCTGTGGATTCAACCAACCCCAAACTGAAAACAATCAAAAGAAAAAAAAGTAAAGCTAGTTTGTACTAAGTTTGAACAGATGTCTTCCTTTCCCACTCCTTAACAATCCATTTTGCATCCATTCTCTTTAATCTCATGAGATGTGAAAGATGATTTGCAGGTGACACAAACTATGCAGGAGAACAATTGTAAATGATATGTGAGATGCTATGACATTCTATGTGGGGACGCAAGCCTCTGTAGGTCAGCTCTTCTTCACAAGAACAGGATTAGTGGGCTCTAAAAGGAGGTTAAGGGGATCATTTGTCCAGGTTAGAGCATGATCATGAGTTGTGAAGGCATCATCTGTAAGGAAAGGCCCTGACCTTATCAGAGTCCAGCCAGACTGGCACCCTGGTCCCAGGCTTTGATTATACATTATCTACACTGTAGCACACATGTACATACAGAACCTGGACAATAAACAAATACACTGGGAGCAAAACAGTTCAATGATTTATTTTGATATAACATGAGTAATTTATGTTATGGCCACTTGAAGGTTTTTGTTTTCTTTTGATTTTTTTAACGGAATTTCCAGATTTTCCCTAACTCCTGTTTTCACTTGTTTTGTAGCTTCATTGCGTTTCACAAAATAAAAACCTTAGTTCTCACCTCTAATTACACAAAACCAATCTACTTCAAGACTGATGACATGAGTTGGCACAGGCCAGATGTGGCAATGCCTATCTGAGACTCCAGCATTTCTATGATGAGATGGGAGCAGAGGCAGGAGAATTGCCCTGGAGCTCCTACTCTTGCTCCCCCGGGGTGTGTGGCATGAAGCCAAGGAAGGAACATCCTCAACCAAATGGAAAAGGAATTGATTCCAAAATGCTGTTGGATGTTTGATCATCTCCCAAACACTATGGAACATGTATGCATGGACACACACACAGGGTATCTCTGTGTAGCCCTGGCTGTCCTGGAACTCGCTCTGTAGAACAAGCTGGTCCTGAATCCACAGAGATCCACCTGCCTCTGCCTCCCAAGTACTGGAATTAAAGGCATGCACCATCATCACACACTTTCCTTAAAGCTTAAAGGCATCATAACAGATAAATTATCTGACAATATAATTCTAAAACATATATAAATAACCAAAAGGATGATGAAAAAAATGTTCAAGGTTACTAGTCATTAAATAAATCCAAGTCAAAACCATGCCACATAATGTCCTACCCCCGAAGCAGAAGGGATAGTATGGAGAAGACCACCAATAGCACACACTTCTAAGAGCACGGAGTGCATTCCTGTCTGTTGCTCTTAGAATGTGAAATGGAGAAGCTGCTATGGAGAATTGTGTAGCATTTCCAAAACGAACAGCAACACATCTGTCCTCTGATCCAGTAACCATAGCAGCACGCATGCAGCCATAGCAAGTAGGAGCAGCATACAGAGTAGATACCTGCCTTTTTGTGTTTATTGAATGGTACTTGGAATACTCAAGACATCTAATTAACCAGGATTTTCCTAAGAAGATGGATGCCTAAATAAGGAAATACTATACTATGTAATGTGATTCATCCATTGAATAGTAACAGTTTCCTACCACCGTGACAACATGGTGAACTGGTGGGTGTTATCAAATCTAACAAGCACGAAATACAAGCAGGACACAGCCACTGTCTATTTGTGAAAACAGAGATCTAGCTGTAAAGACCAGAATGGTGGTGGCAGAAAAATGTCGGGAGGCACTTGGAAAGAGAGAATGGTTAGCAGGTCTCAGGGAATTGTTGGATAGGAGGAATGAATTCATTTTTCTAAGGGAGAACAGTGCATCAGCAGTTGACAATAGTCTTGTCTCATAGAGAGATTTATTTTCATTTTTTAATTGGTTATTTTATTTATTGACATTTCAACTGTTATCCCCCTTCCCAGTTTCCCTTCCACAAACACCCTACCCACTGCCCCACCTGCCCACCCCTTCCTGCCTCACCACCCTAGTATTCCCCTACACTGGTACATGGAGCCTCTACAGGACCAAGGGCTGCCCCTCCCAGTGATGCCCAGTAAGGCAATCCTCTGCTACATATCAAGTTGGAGCCATGCAACATCCTCATATGTACTCCTTGGTTGGTAGTTTAGTCCCTGGGAGCTTTGGAAGGTCTGGTTTGTTGATATTGTTGTTCTTCCTATGGAGTTGTAAATCTCTTCAGCTCCTTCAGTCATTGACCTAACCTCTCCATTGGGGTCCAGGCAGTCAGTATAATGGTTGACTGTGAGCATCTGCATCTGTATTGTTAATGTTCTGTCAGAGCCTCTCAGGAGACAGTAACTTCATGCTCCTGTCAGCAAGCACTTCTTGGCATCAGCAATAGTGAATGTGTTTGATGTCTGCATATGGGATGGATCCCCAGGTGGGGCAGTCTCTGGATGGCCTTTCCTTCAGTCTCTCCTCCACTCTTTTCCCCTGCATTTCCTTTGACAGGAGGAATTCTGGATTAATATTTTTGAGATGGTGGGTGGCCCCATCCCTCAAATGGGAGCCGTGCCTATCCCCTGGATATGGTCTCTACAAGTTCTATCTTCCCTTTGTTGAGTATTTTGGCTAATGTCCTCCCTGATGGGTCCTGGGAACCTCTTGGGTCCCTGGCATCTGGGACTTTATAGTGGCTACCCCCCCAGTTCCCCCTCCCTCACTGCTAGTCCCCTCCTTTCAGATTAATGCTCCATTATCACAAGGCAAGCATGCAACAATTTGATTCAAGTTCAAAGGTTCTATGCTAGATAGTCCCCCAATGAAACAAAGGAAACAACTCAAAAGCCTCACAGATTTCTTAAATGATTCACAAGGTCCCTCCCTTCCTCATGGTTATAGGAGCAGTAAAAACTACTGGGGAACGGGGTCTCTGAGCTGCCCAGCTTCCTCCAGCTCTGCAGAGCTCTCCAGTGATGTTGCTTTTGAGCTTTACCTAAGAGTGTATGGGGTTTTCTGTGATGCAGCTGCCTTCCAGCCATCCATACTTCTATAAGTAACCCTTATGTAGATTTTTGTTTAAAGAAATGTTTCTTTTTGTTCTATAGTTCTTTGTCTCTATGATCTTATATATCTCCTTGTTTGTAAATTCTTAGTGGGTTCTTCTTTTATAGGACTCCTAATAAAATCTTCCCTGACTCAGCCCAGCTTCTCCTGGCTCGGCTGTCAATAATGTCTTCTCTGTCACTAGCCCAATTCTCTTTCCTCCACCTCTTATATTCACTCCTCTCCTCTTCTCTAGCCTTCCTTCATCTTCTTTCTTCTCCTTTGACCCCACCCTTCTGTCTCCTGGACCTCACTTCTGCTACTCCCCAGTGCCCCTACTCTCTTCTAGCTCCTGCTTCCCAGTCCGATGATGCACCTCTCCTACTACTCCTTATGCACCTTGCTGGGAACTCAATCAGTCTCTACTCGCTTTTGTATCCTCTCCTCTTCCCATAAGTTCAAGAGCCAACCATCATTGAAGAGTATCAGGTCATTTAAAGGGCCAGGAACATAAAATATTTCATACTAGACCCTCATCCATATTCCTCCTATGAGCAACCCCAACAAACTCATTAGCTTTATGAGTTGAATTTGATGGAATAATTATTTTTGCTTGTGATCAGTATACTAGGTGGGAGGTATACATATGTGCTCTTATTTCCCAGGAACCATCAAGGAATACTTAATAACTAAAGATGCACAAGAAAGAAATAAGAGCATTCAACGCAGGCCTAATGATGTCTCAGAATGGTAAAGGGAGCTTTATGGATCATTAGGAGGGAGAAGTTTGTTAAGCTATGGTGGCTTAATAACTCAAAATATGTAATTTTATTTAGATGAAAATAATTAATTTTAATTGAAAATTTGCAATCTATTAGGTAAACTATGATCTAATGAATCAGGCAAAAATACAAAACATGTGGGATCCTATTTAGGTAAAGTTCTGAAAATAATTAGACTAGTTTAAGCAGGCTTTGTTATTGGGCATAAATTTTCATATCTAAGTGACTAATGCAACCTTGGCACCTAGTCACTTCTGTTCCATAAGAATGGTAAGGTAAAATAATTTTCTAAAAGATTATTGAAATAATGTCCCCTGAGACACATTGATATGATACATGGATCACTTAACACTGGGCGTTATACATCAAGTCAGTTGAAAACCTAAAACTTATTTGCAAACTGAATGACATCATCATTATTAATATCAAGTCACCTTTCTAAATTTGCTGAATCAACTAAAATAAATATCAGTATATAAGGTTTCTAACTCAGATTTATCATTTTATATCTTTTGAGACTTCGTCTCATGTAGCCCAGGATGGCCTCAAGCTCCTGCTCTTCCTGCCCCAGCCTCACAAATGCTGAGTTTTCAAGCATCACCTGGCTCCTGAAAGCCTTACAGATCAAGAGTAATACAGAAGAAACAGGAGAGAGGGAAGAGAAGGGTGAAGGGAAGCTGTGTAAAGTAATCCTCCACGTGTTAAGTGTCCCTCAGATCTCAGCATCCAAATTCCCACCGTCTGGCAAACCCTGAAGATTGTAAAAGGTAAGTCAGGATTGGGGCCATTTCACAGCGAGGTTGGAACTAACCCAGGAACAGAAGCGTGTCTGTGAATCACTGAGCTCCTTTTGTGATGGAGTATCTCAGGCGGGCTCTTCAGGGTTAGCTACAAGCTTTCTTTTGAGGCAAAAGGTGGGTTGAGTATGCTTTAGCCCATGTAGAGGCAGGGGAGATGAAGAATAAATGTTAACCTATTAATAGCTCCAGAACTAGGAAGTCAAGAGCACACTGCTCTCCTATTTTTCAATTCTGTCTGTGATCCTCGTGAGAGCTAAATTGTAGGAACCAATTTGAGTCTGATTATATGGCTGTGAAATAGATATACTTTTATATCTGTTACTTTTTAAAATGACTAAATGAAAAAACCTGCTAGACTAAATTTTCAAGATAATTGTGGGGTTTTTTTGTCAAAGTAAAGTAAGGTGCATATTCACTCCAGAGAGGGGGAGGGGTACTGGGGGCAGAACCAAATGACTGACAAGATTAAATGAGCTTTTTTGGGTTTGCTGGATATATATCGGAAATGTCCCATACATCTCTACTTAAGATATTCTTTAGGATTCTGTTCTTTGAGAGCTTATTAGCTTATTACCTTTAATTACTCCCAAATAACATAACCCCTAGCCTCTCCACGGAAGCCTTGCTGAGAACCACCCAGTCCTTTATTATGAGGCAGAAGCTGTTTGCGTTCTGTGTAGCCTGAGAAATCTCACGATAACTACATTTTCTCTTTTGGGTGCCAGTGCATCTGTCGGGGGAGACTCTGGTCACAGTGGCAGTGATTTGATAATATTCAGGTTCCTGTTGGTCATCTCTTCATGTCCTAGTTAGGCATCTCCTCCTATTTCTACACTTTATGCACTGGTCAGTGTGACCTGTTTATTTGTCCCATGGATGGTTGCCTTCATACTGTAAATCATGACAACCTTTCCTCAAACCTAGACATATAAAAAGAGTATGAAGTAGTGTAAAAAAAAATCCAAAACAGAAAAATGAAACATTTAACCAGCTCTAGCAAAACTGGTTGATTTACCAGAAAAACAGTTGTTCCTATCCCACCGTGCTTGGGGCCTAGGATCCTCTTGTCAGTGCCTTTTGATTAGGTTAAAAACACTCTCTTTGCTGGGCTTGGTGACATATGCCTTTAATCCCAGCACTTGGGAGGCAGAGGCAGGTGGATGTCTGAGTTTGAGGCCAGCCTGGTGAGTTCCAGGAGAGCCAGGGCTGCAAAAAAATCCTCTCTCAAAAATAAAACAAAACACTTTCTTTTAAAGAAATGGCCATTGTTCATATACCAGTGGATGGCCCCATGCACATGCATACGAACTACATTAACTGGACTCAAGGAATTATTAATAACGAAAATCACAAAGGCAATCAGAAAACATAAATTTGGAAGATGCTTAGGCAGGGCTGCTATTGCTGAAATGAAACATCACATCTAAGAGGAGGTCAGCGCAGAACTATACAGATCAGAACAGTGGTAGACTTGGCCACTAGGGGAAGCTGAACGGAGGTAAAGATCCATGGGTATGACTAATGTACATTGTGTAAGTCTATGAAATTTACTGTAAATAAACAAAGGAATGATTAACACCCCCCCCCCCAAAGATTCATCCTTCCAACACACACATACTTCATAGACATATAAAATAAGGTATCCGGTTAATTCCTTTACGGTACTGGTAGGCTGATGGGGTGTTATCGCTTGACTACAGGAAAGAAACACTTTAATCATCCTGTTAAGAAATGTTTCCTTCAGGCCACAATCAGCTTAATGAGCCCCTGGGGTTATTTTATCATTGATAATGAAGATAAAACTCAAATTCCAAAAGTTTTATGAGATTTTTTTTTTTTTTTTTTTTTTTTTTGTGGATGGCTCTGTATAATGAAACCTACTTCATAAATTCCTAACCCACTCTGTCTGTTTACTTCATCCAACTTCCACTGTGCAAATAAATCGGCATTTCACTCAAAGGCTCGTGACATAGCACCGGCAATTAAAAATAAATGTATTCATGATCCCCACTCCAGTGCTGTCGAGGCTGAGCAAGCTGCCCCACAATCTGCCTTTGTTCGCACAAGGCGAGTCTTTCAGTTCCACGGAGACCATCCCTACGTTTTCAGGAAGGAGCTATTCTGAGACACTCCTGTACAGACTAGTCTGTCGCAGCCAGTCTGTAAGTGATTGACCCACGCAGTTCATGGCAGAAGGCAATGTTTTCTCACATAAGGTATTGAGCAGGCATGAGCAACAGGATCTCCTGAGGGGCTGGATGGGTCACAAGACAGGAATCTAAGAGTAAGAAGCAAGATAAAGCCAGGAGGGTGGTACGCAGAGCGGGATAACCAGCTCCTCCTGTGCTCTCCGAGGTATCAAATACTAAGGCGAAGTGGACGGTAAACAGGTAACAGAAAAAAATTTTTTCCCTAATGTCCTGGGGTGTGGAGAGTGCGCAAGCGGCCTTATCCACTGCGTTCAGAGAGGGATCCAGAAAATTCTAAATGACCTTCAAATTCCTGCCCTAGAAGCTGAGGTCTATCACCTAGACATGTGAAAAACTCAAACTCAGGAAGTCTGGACGTTTAGAGTTTGATATCTGTGTGTCTTCATGAGAGAGCTGGTGAGATAAATATTCATAAATGACGTTTCAGGAATGAGCCCGATTTTCTCTGCACTTGCTCCTTTGATGATTAGGTCTAGTTAAAGACCTCACCGTGGTCAGTCCTATTAGGGAATGGCTAGCTGTGGCCGTACCTTCAGAATGTTTGTGGATACGTAGAACATATCTGAAGGTTGGAGCACCCAGATCTCATTCCCGTACCTTCCCGGGCTGGCCTTCATTCCATAGCTCTTTTCATACCAATGAAACTCTTAGGACTCGCCATTTTTCCTCAAGCTGGACATCTTCTTTCACTCTCTGTCTTCACGCACTTCAGCACCCTGCTCCATTCTCCAGCTGCATTTATGCCACAGAATACATCTTGTTAACATTGGTTCTGCATTCATTTCAGCCTATTTATTATTATAGGCATGTGGTCTTCTGGAACCGTCTCTGAATTATTCTAACAGCCCCATTGGATTCCCTTTCACGGCTTTCCTTTCCTTTCCTTTCCTTTCCTTTCCTTTCCTTTCCTTTCCTTTCCTTTCCTTTCCTTTCCTTTCCTTTCCTTTTCTTTCCATTTTCTTTTGTTTTTGTTTGTTCATTTTGGTGTTTGTTTGTTTGTTTGTTTGTTTTTAATCATTATGTTTGTTTTTGTCCATGTTGTTTGAGACCGGGTTTCTCTATGTAGCCTTGGCTGTCCAGGAACTCTGTAGACCAGGCTGGCCTCAAACTCACAGAGATACCACACTCCTGCGCCTCCTTAGTGCTGGGATTAAAGGCTGTGACAACACTTCCCAGTTTCCAAATAGCCCCCCCCCCTCTGTTTTGTCCATAAAATTTATTACCTATTTCTTGGCGGTGGTCAGTCTTCATCTGCTTTACCACTTCGGACCAACATTTACATTTCATGTCTAATGATTTCCACTAGAATATTGCATTCTACTAGAATATAAGTTCCGAGATCATATATGATCTGTTCAACTTGAGGCTCCCAAATTGAATTTGGGATTGAATACCATAGCAGGTATTCAAAAAGGATGTAAGAAGAAATAAGAACAAAGGTTGAAGAGAAGAAAGATTATTTAAATCAAATTTTAAATATCAACACAGGCTATTACAATGTCACATTCACTACTTTATTTTTTTAAAAAAAGAAAGAAACCCATTGAGAAGAGTATGATTCTATCCACGTGATATTCTTCAAAAGGCCAAACCATTATTAACACACTTCAGAGTGGTGTTTTGAAGTTGTTAGTGGAGGGTAAGGTGTGGAGGTGCAGGGTTGTGTGGTGGCTAGGTTTGATTGTCAACTTGACACATCCTAAAAGAGTGAGCCCCAGCTGAGGAACTGCCTCCATCAAATTCGCCTGTGAGTATGTGGGGCATTTTCCTAATTTATTTTTTTACCATGGAAAATCCTTTATCTGAGTGGGTGTTGTGATGTGCACCTTCGATTCCAGCACTCCACATGCCGAAGAGATGGGTCTCTGAGCTGGAGGCCAGCCTGGTTATGAGGCTGGTAGTATAAGGATGTTGTAATCATGAGGTTATCATGCATTTTGGGGAAAGAATATGGGAGGGAATTCTGCAATTTCTCCTTGAGTTTGCTACAAACCTAAAAGTACCCTTAAAGATAAAATGTATAGGAAAGTGACAGTATTGTGTTTTCTTCTATGATCAATGGCCTCCCTCGCCTGTGTATTGGCTACATTCACAGTACTAGGCACTATTTCATGGTTGTTGAGATGGCCAGACATCCAATTGGGTGGGAGTTATTTGGCATGAGTGCCACTCCTGTACTGTTAGGGACATCTTCTTATGGTTGCCAGTGTTGAGCTTCATAGACATCTCAGACGGGGGTGGGGGGATCACTTACTGCCCACTTCCCCCTCAGCAGCTCTGAGTAGCACTTTCTAGGACCTTGAATGTTAGAGCTCAGATCCAACCCAAAAGCTCCCAACTCTGTGTGTAAGGTGCATGGTATGTTCAGCAACAGGGACGTGCATCCTATTGGGAGAGTAAGCCTCTGTAAGTCAGACAGAGCAATGACAATGGCTCGCTTTATCTCTGGGGGTCTCCCAGACGCCCCGATCAATGGCTCAAAACAAGGTTTTCCATGCCTGGTGAAGGGTTTTGTCAGACAAGTCTATGGCTCTTGAAGCATTTACATCCCAAGAGGTGCGAGTATGGATGTGTGTGTGTGTTTGTGTGTGTGTGTGTGTGTGTGTGTGTTCTTAGGTCAGTATAAGGTAATACAATCCCTATGGATATTTCAGATATCCTTGGTTTTAGTTATTCTTCTTCCCTCTACATCTGTATTGTACCCTCCTCCCCTCCCTAATTGAACCCCCTCTGCATTTCCATTTCCTTCTTCATATCACCAATACCCTGTTATTCCCATTGCTAATTGTTCTCTTTAAATACTTATCCTTGTGTTCTCAGATAAGTGTAACTTTCATCTCTCATCCCAGATCTTTCTGTGGCAGAAGGAGATCATTGCAGAGAGCCAAAATGCAGGTAACAGATGACTGTAACGTGCTTAGCCCAGCTCATCCATCCACAACACAGCCCTCCCACCTAAGCTTAGGGAACATGGCAGAAAAGGGGCTAGAAAGCCTCCTAAGAGAATCTTTAAGTCTGCTGCCATGTGTCTTCCTGATGAGACAGGGAAACTACATCCATGGAATCTAAACAATATGGCTACTTAAGACCTGAACAATGACAACACCTGTACTCCTAGCAATATGGATGGGGGAAATGCATGGGGTCCCTAGACAAAGAGCTACAGGCAATGAATGACGCTTAAGAGAGAAAGATTTAATCTTCCCCATGGATGAGCCCCTAAGTAGTTATCTAATATCAAGTGGTCAGGCATAAAAATTATGTGCATGAGTAACAATAAACAGACTTAGTAGGTTATGTTCATATAATTACACCCAAACGCACATTTGTAGGGATAACAAGGAAAGGAGAAGAGGCTGTGAATTTGAATGGGGTAGGAGAGCATGGGAGAGAGTGGAGGGAGGAGAAGGAGAGGGAAAATGATGTAATTACATTATAATTAAATATGTATAAATCTATAAATGCTATATGCGATGAAATATAGTTCTATAACTTGAAATGCATTTTTAAAACCCTTTAAAATACTATATTAATTATTTTGCAGTATTGGAAATGCATCCATATGTTGTTAGAAAGTGATTTGTAATTCCTAGTAGTTTGTAGTTGTTCGTTTGATTTTGGCAATATGGTACTCATTCCTTGAACGTTATTTCCATCAATCATTCCACATTCCTCTTACTACTTAATAGTAAGTTATTTCATGCAAATTATTTCGGTCTAATGTTTGTAAATTGGACTAATTTCTTACTGACACATGACATAAATTAAAAGTCTTAATGTATCATTTATCTCCCCTCAGAAACAATTTTGAAACTGTAAAATTTATGTTCATACCACATTAGGAAGTTAATCACATAAAAAATATTTCATGTGAATTGTATTGCCTTCTGCTCTACTTAACTTAAATATTTTAGTAAAATACATAACATTTTTCTATGTCAACTACAGGATTATGTTTCATAAATATTTTCACAAAGTTATTTTTATATATAAGGTTTCCTCAAAATAGGAACAATAAAACCATGCATTGCATCTTGAAAATGAGTATGTTGATGTGATTTCAGAAATTATTCATTGTTTCATGATATACCAATTTAAAATTTCTCAGAGCTTAGATGTAGAAATATTATTTCTATAGGATTCAGTTCAATAGGTATGTATTGTGGAGCTTTATTATAATCTTCACATGAGTTTTTGTTGAAGAATTTTCATTGAGAAATACGTATATATTAACAGCACCCGTGCTATAAAGATACACTTAGAGAGTCCTGAATATCATGTTAGATATTATTAGACATTTATAAAGTGCCTCAGGTTGACAATCAGAACTTCAGACTTATTTATTTTATATAATAAAAGAATAACTCCATGAAAATTTGATGCAATATAAGGAATTATCTTGAAAAAAAAAGTTCTCTAATTCAAGAACTTCCAGTTGAATTACGCTTTCCAGTAGAAATATTCATAAAGCTGTCAGCTAGTGTCAGTCAGGTGCATGACAGAGTTGATGTAAAATTTCAGGGAATAAGTATTACAGAACACTCATGCTAACTTTTCCTAAAGCCACATTCTTAATGCTCTATTCCTCATATTCCTAAATTCTCATCCTACTGAGCTGTGGATAAATAAGAGCTCTAGCTACATATACATAATAATGATTAAGTTAATTTAATTTTGGCAAAAATTAATAACAAGAGTAATCTTGTAAAATTGAAACTCATCAAGGGTGTCCCTCTTGCTTTTACATTAGACAGTAAAAATCATGGCAGACTGGCAGATGATATGGCCCACATTTAAATACCAGACTGTCCAGATACTAGGAAGGTATAGGATGCACAGTCACAATTATCAGTTAGAAGAGAGTGTTACAGTTATATAATGAGTAAATAACTCACGAAATATTTGTATCATTTATTCTATATTTTAAATTCTATTTCATAAAATAAGAAAGTATAGAAAGTCTGAGGTCTAGGTTCAGAATCATATTTTGACAGAATATTCTAAATGAGTGGATTTAATGTGATGGATAATATTGGTTTTCAATTCAATGGAATGTAGATTCTCTAAGGGTAAAGCCTGTAGGCATGAATTCTACATTTTGAGATGGCAATGACTCAGTGGGTATAAAGGATAGAAGATTATGACTTAAAAGTGACATCTTTAACAAAGAGTAAGAACTGTGATGTTTAGTGTCGACTCTCACCCTGTCAGGATCTAGAATCCCCAAAGGGCATGACTGTGAGGGTTATCTTGAGTAAGGTATATGAAGTGTGTATATCTAGGCTAACTTCTGGAGTGACTAAAAGTAATAAAATGAAACAAACACCAACATTCATCACTCTGCCTTTTTTATTGAAGAAAACGGATGGCCAGCGGCTTCAAGCTCCCACCACCTTGTCTCCACCTCCTACTAGACCGGAAATAAACCTTCTCTTCTTTAATAGTTTCAGTTTTCATTTGTTTGTTTTGCCATACAACAGTATGCTAATTCCCTTAGCATTCTAAACTATTTTCCTATTATATATAACATGGTAACAGCCATGCTTATCCTTTGCAAGTCAGGGACATAATATAGTGTAAATATAAAAATATAACAGTAAAAAATAATATAAGAATTAAACAACCACTCAATACTAATTAGAGGGTGAGTGGAATCTGTTTTATATAATTTTAATGGCATTTAGTAGATATAAGATGCCATGGGCCATGGAATACAACAGATATTTAAATTAAAATCCTATGCACAACACTTGATATGTGACAAAGCTGACTGTGCCTTGTGTATCAATAAATGGTCCTGAGTGCTTAGATATTGTGTGGTGGTTTGCAAATGCAGCACCTACATGAAAGTCAAGCGCTGGAAAACAAGGGCCAACGGTCCTGATCCAGGTGACAAGTTGTTCCTGGGGATAAATATCAGAGCCTACTACACACCTCTAAAGAACAAATTATGAGAAGAAAAGAAAACATAGAAAGGATATTTAAAAGACACTGAAGCATAATACATCCATATTTAGTTCATGAACATAGTTTGTTAGCAGGACATGGTAATAGTAAAAAATATGTAAAAACTTGATTAATGTCAATCCCCACCCCCATGTGTCAAAAGCTTCATTGCATGAATATAAATGGCAGTCGTCAGAGGATAGGAAAGAATTTGTAGAGTGTGCATGTGACTGGGTTTGTATTCAGGACACTTGAAACATGTTTAGGTTCCATGCCCAACAGCAGACAGGCAGCACAAAATGAACTCAGTAATATTTTATAGATTTGTTTTTGTCTGACATTGCTTTGGTTTGGCACTTTTATATCTTTCTGTTTTTTTACTTGCATTTTACGCTTTCCAATTTTTATATTTGTGGTATGTATGTTTTTCTTGTGATATTTTTGAGTATTGTTTGTTTATTTATTTATATATTTACTTTTTTGTTTTTCGAGACAGGGTTTCTCTGTATAGCTGTGGCTCTCCTGGAACTCACTTGCAGACCAGCCTGGCCTCGAACTCAGAAATCCGCCTGCCTCTGCCTCCCAAGTGCTGGGATTAAAGGTGGGCACCACCACCGCCCAGCTTTATTTTTATTTTTATTTTTTATTATCTTTTTTTTTTTTTTTTTTGGTTTTTCGAGACAGGGTTTCTCTGTATAGCCCTGGCTGTCCTGGAACTCACTTTGTAGACCAGGCTGGCCTCGAACTCAGAAATCCACCTGCCTCTGCCTCCCGAGTGCTGGGATTAAAGGCGTGCGCCACCACGTTTATTTTTATTTTTTAGCTTGTTTCTTTTCTAAATAGGAAGAAAAAGAAGGCACGGAATTGGATGGCTGAGAAGGTGGTTAGCATCTGGGAGGAGATGTGGGAAAAGGAACCATGATCTGAATATATTGTTTGGATTTTCAATGACTTAATGCCTAGAAATCAATAACAAAATCCACAAACTAAAAAGTGAAATGGGGAACTGAAACTTTCCAAACACAAACATACAGCTTGGCCAATGTACATGTAAAAAGCATAGAACATTGAATTGAGTCAATTCTTTTGGATTCTACATGAAATCTTACTATCCAGTAGTTAGTAAAACATTCAAAATATCTGCTGGCATGTAACGTTTGAATGGAAATTAACAGGACTTCTTCAGTGCTTGTAGGGACATGAACTGGTGAAGCCACTACAGAACAGTGCCTGGTGTGACCTATCGAAGTGGAAGATACACAGAACCTCACAAGCGAGAATCTACTACTAATCTGTATATGAGCTATGCAATATATTCACATACGTATAACATACATATAACAGGCAACAGGATCACAAATGTTAATAACAACACAGCAGGAGAAAAGTGAAGTTCCATCAATAATAAAGAAGGTTCGTGTCTCTTGCTTTATTTGTACTATGGAATGAGATACGTTGAAAACGTGAACAGTTCTGATATATCACTGGATAAATAATAAGTGTTAAATAAGAGAAGCTAACGCTGAAATAAAACTTTATACAGAACTAACTGTTTTCCATAACAATAATTTATAAAACACCATATTACTGCATTTAGGAATACATTTTGTCTGTACAGAAATAAAGGAGTTTTAAGAAAAAGAAAGGGGCAAATGAGAATTTTCATGAACGCAGTAGAGTTTCCTGACCTATATATTTCATTCTTCATCTTTGCAAATTGTGAAGCTATACATTTTTAATATGTCTATCCTTCCCCATATATAAATTCAATCACATCAGAACAAGTAGACATGAAAAGTAAGATTTATAGACAAATATCATGCAAAGTGTTATAAAGATTTTTTAATAGAAACTGAACAGACAACTTAGGGAAGATTGACAGACCCTCAAGGACATGTCAATCCCTTATGTAAGTAGAGCACATAGAACATATTTTAAATACCACACAAACTGTAAACAGCTTGGCAGTTTGAATTTCTGATGTTTGGCCAAATCTCTGTCTGATGTATGTCCACACCAACCTTTGTAACAAAAATCACATGCAAAGACTATATGTGAGTGTGTGAAGTAATCTAAGTTGTCTTCTATTATAAGAAATGATTATTGAGAAACAGAGTAAGGGAAAATGAACAGATACAATCTCTCAAATGGACTTATAATGCTAATAATAATAAAAATATTATTACATAATATAATAGTAATAAAAGATTATTTTTAGTTCTCAATGCAAACGGGAAGTAATAAAGAATTATATTTTTATGATTAAATAGCCTTTGGCGGGAAAATGTTAGGTTAGGTCATAAATGTACAAAAGCCAACTGTGCTAACTTAATCACAGAATGTAAAACATGGCAGCAAAAGAAATCCACGAGAGAAAAGAAAAACCTACACCATGGCTTTATTTTTTTATGTTTTTTTTTTCCACACAAATTAGGTAATAGTAGTCTATACTCATACGCCACATATTTAAGGGAGAGAAATGTAGCTTGCTTTGTGAAATGTCTGCCAATTTCTTTAGCAATGAGTGTTTGTAAATATCCGTACTGAGACCTTCCACAATTGTGTATTTAAACACTGAGTAAGGGTGAGAAGCATGAGGTGGTGGTGGTGTGAACTGTAAAGGGCCTGAGGGGAAATTGCTCCTGACACCCACCCGGGTTCTGGCTTCCCACCAGCTTCCCTCCAGCTCTTTTTTTTCTTTTTTTTTTTAAATTGGATAGTTTATTTGTTTACATTTCAAATGTTATCCCCTTTCCAGGTTTCTCCTCTGCCAACCTTCTATTCCATCCCCCTCCCCCTGCTCCTATGAGGGTGCTCCCCCACTCACCCACCCACACGCGCCTCTCTGCCCTAGCATACCTCTACACTGGGGAATCAAGCTTTCACAGGACCAAAGGTCTCCCCTCCAGTTGATGTCAGATAAGGCCCCTTCAGCTCCTCCAGTCCTTCCCCTAACTCCTCCACTGGGGTCCCTGTGCTCAGTCCAATGGTTGGCTGCGAGCATCCTCATTTGTATTGGTCAGGATCTGACAAAGCCTTTCAGGAGACAGCTTTATTAGGCTCCTGTCAGCAAGCATTTCTTGGCATCAGCAATAGCATCCAGGTTTGGTGTCTGTATGTGGGATGGATCCCCAGGTGAGGCAGTCTCTGGATAGCCTTTCTTTCAGTTTCTGTTCCACTCTTTGTCCCTGTATTTCGTTTAGACAGCAGCAATTCTGGGTTAAAATTTTATAGATGAGTGAGTTGCCCCATCCCTCATCTGCCTCCTGAGCTCCTTACAGGGTTTCTCCTCCCCTAATGCTCCTTAATTACCAATGGGTTCTATGGCTCCATGCTGGTTCTCTGTTCTTTCGTATTTGCCCTCGTGAGTGAGGTAACCTTATTCTCTCCAGTGACTAAAATTAAATATATACCTTTAACTCTCCCTACACAGTCCATATTTGCTTCTTCAGTCATCTTCTGGGCGTTTCCATCGAGTGTTTCGACTTGCCATTTACAGAACGTAACATATAGCTTCTCCACGAAGCCAGAACTTCTTATATGCTTTACCATCCATGTGTTGGTCCAAGTAGAATTCTGCAACTTTTGCTAGTTTCTTACTCTCTATCAGCAACATCTCACATCTTCTCCTCCTCTAAACATCTGCTGCCACCGCCGCCGCCGCCATTATCGTCTTTGCTGTCATCATCCTTACTCTTTTCCCTACTCTCCAGGTGATTTTGTTCCCTGTAATGATGCCAGTGTTCCCTGCTGAAAACCTGTGTCTGAGACTGGACAACACAGTCGCCCACTGAACAATCTCTTCTCCACAATTCTTGTCCCTGTCACTTGAGAATGTTTAATACTTAACAGCATATATAAACCTACTTTTAAACTGGTTTTGTACTTTATTTGCATGTTTATCTTTGCTAGAATACAAATTTTTCAATAACCAATAGGAAGCTTCCATCCTCAGCCCATTATCGTGTATAATGCATATTTATGGAATCAATGTATTTGCATGGCTGCTTGCTGTAGACCAATTATGCTTAAAAGTAGGGATAATTAACCTGTGAGCCATAAAAAGAGCTCAAGGATTGGTTTTCTAGGTTAACTGTGACTAAAGTTACCATTGTTTTAAAACCAGAAAATTATAGTCTAACCTGTAACCTTGACAGTAATAAAATCATATTTTTATATAAATTTAAACTATTCAGGTTATTTGGACTTTTTAAGGCCATAAAATAGCATCTATTGGTTCCATCTAGTATACAGACTATTTTCCACCACTAACCTGTTCTTTCCTCATACATAAAGTTATGTAACCAAACAATAATTTAAAATAGTTTATCCAAAATATCCAGCCCAGCATTTTTCTTTGGAAGTCTTTTGTAGCAGATTTTATTCCTTGAAGTCACGAAGAACAAACAGAATGTTCAATCATTCACTTTACCGTTTGCTTTGAAAACAAAGCGAACCAACAACTGTGGGGAGATTTATTCTTTTCCTTCTGCCTGAGAAACAGTGTTGGCTACTCTGCAAAGGATATTGAGAGAGACCAGAAGCTGTGTGTGTGTGTGTGTGTGTGTGTGTGTGTGTGTGTGTGTGTGTGTGTGCATGTGTATTTGAGAGTATGTGTATGTATATGTGAGAGAGAGAGTCTGTGTGTATGTGTGTGTAAGAGAGTGTGTGTGAATGTGTGTGTGTGCATATGTGTGTGTATGTGTGTGTATGTGTGTGTATGTCTATGTGTATGTATTTTGTGTATACTTGTTTACCTGTGGCCAGCAACAAGTACCCTTGAATCTTTACACCATTCCTTCTTGCCTTGGATAAAACAAAGAACAATGAGGAGAGAAAAGATTCACATAGTAAAACATAGGTACTTTCTAGAACCATGGGACAGAATAAGGGGTGTGTGTATAGTAACTAATTTAAAACGATACTATGTACAAATCTTTAAATATTCTTCATTTAACACATCCAGATGTCCAGGTTACTCTGTGTGAGTTATTGACTGTAAAGTGAATTGACAAGCCATGCCAGTCAAATGAAGGGAGAAGGAAGGTTTTAATGAAATCAACACAGACATTATAATTCAACATGACATGTGTTACCGACGCTCCATAGAAAAGGATCCTTGGTATGTAACAGGAAGACTAATCCTTCATATTAGTGGAATGACATTCTAGCAGAATATGGCTTCTCTGGGGAGAGGCACAAAACAGTAGACAGACAGTGTAAACTGAAATGTGAAAGAGCCTGATGTCATCTGAGACAGGAGAAGGCAGCAGGCTGTGAGCTTTGGTAAGCACTGGGAAGGAGGTGTTAAGGGGCAAAGCTGGAAGAAGACATAGGGCTTGAGTTAGTGAGCAAGTGAATAACTCAGTGCCATTGCACAGGTTAGGTTTAATACAGGTCAGATGCATCATCATCACCATCATCCCCACTATCCCCAACATCCCCATCATCACCATCACTACCATAACCACCATCATCACCATCACCATCATCACCACCACCACCATCATCATCATCAGTGTATGCTGCCTATCTCACAATTAGAAGTGGCCCTCATGGATTATATTATTATTTGAATTCTAAAAGCAGGTAGGCTAAAATCACTATCTTAGGAATAATTAAGAATTAATTAGTAGCTAATATCACGTTCTAGAAATAATTAACTTTTTTAAAAGTTAGAGATCTGGCCTATTGTAGTGGCACCTCCCATAACTCCAGCAGTCACATGTTGAGAAGATTTGGGACTCTGAGCTCCAAACTGGATATAAAGTGTGACCTACATCAAAAGCAGTCCCATGTGCCTCTTAAGAGAAGTCCACACCTATGTTCTCAGGTGACTCTAACCTTTCTTCTAAGTTTCTCTCATTTTCCTAACCCACGTTCTTAAGCCTACTAAAATAATTTTATTGAACCCAAACTCTCCCTCTCCCTTGTCCTCCCCTTCCTCCCTCTCCCCGCTCTTTTTATGTGTGCATGTGGGGAAATGATATTTAATTTTCTATATTTAAAACAAGATTTTAAAAAGGAACATGGCATGAGCCCCTGGCCTAACCTCATAGAATCTCAGATATATTTTGTCTTCCTGTCTCCAATTTTGTACATTAGGGGTGAAAAGATGATCACCTTCTCTTGACCCATTATTTGCATCATGGCTAACACTTCTATCACAAACACACCAGGTTAAGAAGAAAAAGACAATCAATCAGCTTTGCAAAGGAAGTTTCAGAAAAGAGAACTTGGAACTCAAGGAGAGCTGATTTTCATGCTAGGTCTGATGAAGGATGTGGTTATTGGTGTGGTGTGGACACTGAATTAAGAGAGGTGATCAGACAGTGGCACCTTAGGAGAAGCTCAGCAGTGCCTGCTTCCTCGAGCTTCCTCGTTTTCTTCTTGGACTCTCATCTTAGAGTTCCTTCCATCTGGATATTGGACAGGACTTTAAGTATCTTCTGACCTGTTTGGGGGAAAGTTATTCCAAAGAGTGATACTTTCTTCTGAAAAAGTATCTTTTTAACATATAATTGTACATATTTATTATGATGGTACAATGTATACTGTGGTTTCTCTTTGGAGTTGTATATTCTTTATATAGTATAGTGTGACATTTTGATACCTGCCTATGACATTTAACCATAGGATAAGTATGTCTAATATCTTTAACCTTGACACTTATATTTCTTTGTAAGGGCTTTAAAATCCCAGTTTCCTTGGTGAAAATGGTGTGATATGAAGGTCTCATTTAGGGCTGAATATTCTGCATTCTCTTATTCCCTGCACTCCATCCAGTTGTGGGTCTCTATGTTAATCACTCCCTACTGCAGGAAGAAGTTTCTCTGGTGGTGACTTAGAGATGCATTGGCATATGGGAATAGCAATAAGTCACTATGCAGAATTTTCATCTATGCGGCATATGGGAATAGCAATAAGTCACTATGCAGTATTTTCATCTATGCCATTTAGCAGAATAGGGGCCTTACCTTCCTACCCATGAGTGGGTGACCAGATAATGGTGCCAGATGTGTGTTCAGTCTTTCTTAGTTACTTTTCTATTTCTGTGATAAAACACCATGACCAAGAAATTTTATGGAAGAAAGCATTTAATGTGGGATTACAGTTTCAGAGGATTAGGGTTCATGTTGGTGGAGTAGAGCAAGGTCATGTTGGCAGGGACAGCTGAGACTTTACATTTGAATCCACAACTACCAGGCAGAGAGATGTATAGATGAGAGAGGCAAGGAGAGAGAGAGAGAGAGAGAGAGAGAGAGAGAGAGAGAGAGAGAGAGAGGAGAGAAGTCTTTTAAAACTTCAAAACTTACCTCCAGTCACACCTCTCCCCTAACACTCTCCAAAACAATCCTACTGTTCTACCAAGTAGGGACCACATATTCAAGTATATGAGCGAGCATATGGCCAGCCGTTCTCATCCAAGCCATTACAAATGCCATGAAACCGCTTTAAACACAATCCAAAAGTAGTTGGTTACTCTCCTAACCTCTGCGCCACTATTTTCCTAGTGGTCATATTTTGCCCTGACAGACATTGTTGTAGTTCTCTGGACTCACAGCTGAGTGAGATTGCTCCTCCTGATAGCAGGCATAGCCACACAGTTCTGACCCTCTGGTCGCATCCACTGCTATGAAAGCTAACTACTAGGGATGAAGGTTTCAGGTCAATAACATCCCAGTTTCATCATCAAGTTCTGTAGTGTCACCAAGAGACTTGCCATCAGCCTGTAATGATTACAGATCCATGGAACCCCACTGACTAAAAAATTTTTAAAGTAACTCATTTCTGTTGCTAGGGTTTGTATTTTCTAGCTTGTGGTCTCTCTTGGGGGTATTGTGCCCTTGTTACAGGGTGACTTCATCTGAACTTCTTTAAATGTGTGATGTATATATTTTAGGAACTCGACTACAGTGGTAGGTCTTTATACGGATTTCATAGAAGGCCCTTAGTACTGGTTATCTGAATCATATTCTATCTTCTTTTTGGCTCTTCCATCCTCCAACTCATCTAACCCTTCTAGTTCCTCTATTCACATCAAATAGAAAAGTTGTTTGTTAAGGGCATGATGTAAATATAAATCAAGCAGTAATTGGCTTATAGACATTAATTTATGTTGCAGATTGTGAAGAAACTAAAGAGACATAGAAATGATGGCAGCTGCAACCTAGCATCAAGCTATATGCAATTCCAGTCAGTTAGATGGTGCACGCCTCAAACCTGGCATTCCTGGGGAGGCTGTGGTAAGAGGATCATGAATTTGATGGCATTCTAGGTTACATACATAGAGAAACCCTACTAGAAACAAACAAAAAAGAAAGAGAGAGAGAGAGAGAGATCCCTGTTATCCAGAGTTAGTGAAGATGTTGCTGATGATTGGGTAACAAAGTAGGAAAGCCAACAAGAGTGTGTCATGATGTCTCAGTCAGAAAGCTTTCAAGGGTCACCCATAGTGAATCCATTTTACACCGTCCTTCGGAGACTATGGCCATCTCTCATACAATCATTCTTTGATTGCAAGGTCACCAGGGGAAGAGTTAGCCTGGCCCTTTACCTTCCCAACATTCCATTCCTTAATTAGTCTCCCTGTTAATTCTGTTTCCAGTCTTCTGTCACTGAGCCTCTAGGCCGCTGATCACTGAACCGCCTCCTTTTTAACTTTAAATCCATTTGTAGCAGGGTTTTCAGGGTGTATCAGGCTTTGTTGTTGTTGTTTGTTTGTTTGCTTGTTTGTTTTTCCAGAATATAAACACTGGCAGAAAGACCCTTTAGGTCCTATTTCTAAGCAGTTGATAAAAGAGTCTGACTGGGCCTCAGGGAGTCTGCGCACTCAGTGCTGCTAGGCCAGAAGGTAACGTACAGTGGAATGAGCTGCCTCAGGAGCCAGTTTGTGAGGGATTAGAAACCATGGCCTGGCTTTGAACCTGGGTGGTTTTGATTCTTTCAGATGTCTACAGTCAGCAGAGATTAGGCTCAAGTCTGTTGTTTAAAATGTAAACGAGGGAGACAAGAACACACACACTCATGCACATTCATGCACACATGCACACATATATTCACACGCATATACATATACACACATTCACACACACACACACACACACACACACACACACATACAAACACACACTGGGAAGAGAGAGTCACAGAGAGAATCAACTAAGAAGCAGTGATATTATTATTCTTAATAAAATAAAGCATCTAGAAATGAGAAGAGAAGATGGGGGCACAGGAGATTAAAGGGGTACGAGTATCAGAATAAAGGGACTCATTAGAAATAAGGGGAAAAGTACGGCCAGCTGAAGATAATGATATGGGACATCTCAAAGTGAGTTTGTGAATCCCAAGTTTTATAAATTACAGCCCTCCCCATTCACCATACTGAATTTCTCTGAACCACAAAATCTCTAAACTTACATCGCTATGATTAGCAGCGTTTCTATAGCGACTTGGAGGATCTGACACATCCACACACAGTGTGTGATTCCTTGACACTGCACATCTCATTGTTCTCTACACAAAAGTTTTTTATGCACTGGCGTTTTAAGGTCCATTTCCTTTTCTTTAAATTACAAGCAGATCAACAATCTGTAGCATGCGCTGGGCTGGGCATGCCTCTACCTGATTCACAGATGTTAGCTTTTATTTTCACAGCACCAACCCAGGCAATTAATACTATGATATGATATACAATTCTTAGACAGATCATGGCCCAGGTTGAGACTCGTGCTCTAGTTCCTACTTTGCAGCACCAGGGTTCAGAGCCAGCGAGGCAGTGCCCTTTGGTACTGGCCTCTGATACTTTTCTGCTCTACAAGAAGAGACCCTCGCTTGCTCCCTGCTCACACAGAAATCGCTGTGTGTTGTCTCATTTGAATTGCTAAGCTACCTGATCTGGATGCCAGGGTGGCCATCTCCTTCCTTTGATTTGTAGTCATCAATGTAAATGTTGTAACATGAACATCTTCTGCTTTGCAGAGTCTTTGAAAGTGAAAAGACAGCTTCTCCTTCTCTGTACCTACAACCTAAGAAAGTGTAGCCCTAAAGCAGATTAGATACCCCACAAATCCTGAAGTCAAAGCTGAGTGGACTCCATATTCTGACTTGCTGTGGTAGAACTTAAAACCTACACAACTCAGCTTCCTAGAATGAGGAACAGAAAGACATCTCTTTGTGTTTTTTATGGAAATTTATTTTAACACAAGTCCTGATACTCATTGGAGGTCTTTTGTTTTCCTTACTTGTTGATCACAACAAACTTTTCATAAATATTTGTAGGTAATTGGTTCAGTCATTGAGATGATATATGAATGTGTCCACTGGAAAGCATGAAGTAGACACATATAGCTGAAGTCACAGAAGATGTGTTTAAGATGTAATAATAGCCAAACATTTTTACCTTAGTGTATTGTGTGCATTTAATCACTTACTTCTGGTTTGAATGAGTAAAAGATAAATTTTATTTTTATCTGATGCATAGTTCTTATGCACATGAAGTTATACTCATATTTCTCATGTGACAGCAGAGAGAGAAGGCCTCAGCACAGCTTTATTTGAAAGTTTGCCCATAATGTTATAGCATTTCCATCTGTATAATGAAAAATAATTCAAAACCCCTCATTAAGGCTAATTATATTTATAAGATAGAAAATTAAAATGAGAAATATTGAGAATAAATATCTAATAAGATCAGTTGGGATGGAGAACTAATTATTTTACGCGTGTTTTATTGTTCTCCATAGAAACCACTGTCTTTGCTAAGAAACCACAGAAGATAATTTCATCCAAGTTTGTGCTTTATTCCCTTCGTAGTCTCACAAGGAAACTTTCCTCGAGGAATGTTCTGAATGCTGGCAAAAGATAATGCACCATTGGCTCTGTTTTTCAGACTGAAGGGTGCAGTAACACTCGGCTCACTGTCTGCTATCATAACACAGGACGGGCTGGAAAGTGCTCCCAGAGCTACAGAGTGGCCACCATTGCAAACCAAACATCACATGCATCATTCTTTATTAAACACGTTTACTAGACTAAGAGCTGTTGTGTTTCATTAGGTGAGAGGAGGCTTTGCTTTGGTTTGGTTGTTTTGTTGTTGTTGTTGTTGTTAGGCTATGTCTTTCTTTCTTTCTTTCTTTCTTTCTTTCTTTCTTTCTTTCTTTCTTTCTTTCTTTCTTTTTCTTTTCCTTCCTTCCTTCCTTCCTTCCTCCTCTTTCTTTCTTTCTTTCTTTCTTTCTTTTTCTTTTCCTTCCTTCCTTCCTTCCTTCCTTCCTTCCTTCCTTCCTTCCTTCCTTCCTTCCTTCCTTCCTTCCTCCTCTTTCTTTCTTTCTTTCTTTCTTTCTTTCTTTCTTTCTTTCTTTCTTTCTTTCTTTCTTTCTTTCTATTGGATATCTTCTTTATTTGCATTTAAAATGTTATCCCCTTTCCTGGTTTCCCCTCTGACAATCTCCTATTCTATCCTCCCTTTCCCTGCTTCTATGAGGGTGTTCCCACCTACTCACCCACTCCTGCCTCCCTGCCCTGGCATTCCCCTGTGGGGCATTGAGCCTTCAGAAAACCAAGGGCCTCTCCTCCCATTGATACCCAACAAAGCTACATATATGGCTGGAGCCATGGGTCCCTCCATGTGTACTCCTTGGTTGGTGGTTTAGTCTGGGATCCTTCAGCTCCTTCAGCCCTTTCTCGTTGTTTTAAATAAAAAATGTGTATCTTTCAAAACCCATAGCAACTTTTAACATGTGGCCTCTGTTTACCCTTCACCTTCCTTCATGAATAAAACAGCATGCATGATGTATAACAGGGAATCTTGATGTATATAGTGAGGAATGATTAAATTTAGCTAAGCCACATGCATTATTCCATGTAGATATCATTGCTGTAGTAAGAACCCCTAATTCTAGTCTCTTGGCATTCATCAAGGATACACTGTCATTATCTTTCTATACAACAGATCCACAGATCCCTTAAATTTTCTAAGTCCCCTTCCTTCCTTCCTTCCTTCCTTCCTTCCTTCCTTCCTTCCTTCCTTCCTTCCTTCCTTCCTTTCTTCTTTCTCTTCTCTTCTCTTCTCTTCTCTTCTCTTCTCTTCTCTTCTCTTCTCTTCTCTTCTCTTCTTTTCTTTTCTTTTCTTTCTTTCTCTCTTTATTTCTCCTCTCCTCTCCTCTCCTCTCCTCTCCTCTCCCCTCCTCTTCCCTTCCCTTCCCTTCCCTTCCCTTTTTTAAAAACCACTTCCTCATAAGAGCCTCATTCACTCAGGATCACGACTGTCCATCCCAGGGGACCAACATTTTTAGGTACTGTGTATAAGTACAGTCAGAGATCGTAGCTCCTGGTTAATTGACTCAGAAAAAATGTCTTCATCTTTCTTTTCTGTTGTTGCAAAAAGCTGAGTGTTACCACTGAGTCATCTCCCACAACGGGGACAGGATCGTGACCACATGGTTTAGAGGCACAGTGGACTGTCCCTTCATCTTTATTTCCAAGCCAGTCACTTTTGTCAAAAAGAGCTTCCCAGGAGAAATGTTATACCTTGCCCTCACAAAGGATGGAATCCCGGGGGGTGGTGGATAAGTGTCATGTGTAAGTGGCTCATTCAGAAGAACATTTTAGTTATCCCAGGGAATCCCGATTAGGGCTTGAGTTATGATTCATTCACATTGTCTAAAAATAAACTTTTCTAACCTTACTGCAACTTCTACTAGTAAAAGCGTTCACTGCTAAATGAAGTTAGAATTTAATGAAGCAGTAAAGCCACTGAGATCTAATGGTTAAGGGGAGACATTGGGGGATACTCTTAGAGTTGCTACAGTTGAAGTATACATTCATTTGCACTCTCTAGTCCTGGATTCTCATCGTGCTCACTCAGTGTGAGAGGGGAAGATCTCACACAGAGAGCAGTGACCTCTGAGGAGGGGGAGCTAGCTGGACTGATTGGAAATGGGAGAAGGAAAAGCCCCTGAGCAAAATGACTCTGGAGCTGGATGAACACATCATTTTGTGCTGCAGTGGAAAACTCTCAGTTGAGTGTAAGCTCCCCCGGAGCTGTCCAGAGAGCTTCCCAAGGGCTGCTGGTATGGCTCTGAGTTGGAAGCCTGCCTGTGCAACGGAATAACTTGTCAAGAGCAAGAAACAAGACTTACAAGAGTTATTTTTTTTCTTTTAATTTTAGAAAAATACGAAATGAAAACCTAAAATTACTAGTTGTCAAGTGCTGGAGATGGAGCTAAAGAACCAACTGCCAGTTATATATAGTACTGCTTACAGAGATGTGCGCTTTTACCAAAACTCAAAACGATAACACCTACTGCGCGCGAACTTTCCTTGCAGAAAATCATACTTCAAAACCCAAGAAAATATTACTAAATGAGCATGCTTCAGTTAGAAAGGTGAGACTGTTGTTGTAAGTAAAAAAAAAAAAAAAAAAAGCACATACGCATTGGTGAATTGATCTACAGAAAGGCATAGCCTACTTCTCACGGTATTAGATCAATAAGAGTTTAGAAAGTGTGTGTGTGTGTGTGTGTGTGTGTGTGTGTGTGTGTGTATGTGTGTGTGTGTGTGTGTGTGTGTGTTGAACTCCATGCTTAGCATGTCAAGTGCATGTAGACATACATGTATTTTAATAGACGACTGATAAGAGATGTAGATGATATAGATATATGCATAGATAGTAGACAGATATATAGGTGATAGATGTTATACAGATGACAGGAATATAATATGTAATCTGTACATGAATTTCATTAATACTGATATCATCAAACCAATTAGAATGCTGAATTGTTGGTTTCCAAAAAAACACAGTGTGTGACACCTACCAACAGCAAATACCTCAGGCTATGTATGTATATAGTGGTACCTACCAACAGCAAATACCTCAGGCTATGGATACATATAGGGATATATATAGGGATACATATAGGGATATATATATATAGTGGTAGCTGTAAATATTATGTGGCCTATGCCACCTGTAAATTCTGGGCAAACAGGTGGTATCATTAATTTTACATGGTTAAAATATTAAAAAGTGCTCATTCTCCTTTATGCTGGAGGGAGACCCTGGGGCCACTGGGTTATTAAACATGTTCCAGGGGAATAATGTTTCCTAAAGTTCAGGATGCTTACTTCCCATCCAGCAAGATGATGCAGCTTACCAGGACCCCAGTGTGTTAGCCAGCTGGTGCTCAAACAGCCTATCAGAGTACGGTGGTCCATGTCTCAGATCAGTGTGGGGATTAGAGAAATGCTGAGATGGACAGATTTCCTTAGAGAGGGCTGGAAAGTTTCCATGGTCTTGCAGCAAAACTCCAAACATGTTATTTTTGTCCTTTAGATAAGTCTGGTGGCTCTTGCCTTCTCCTTTGAATGATACAGAAAAGAATCAATTCTACCAAGCACTGACTCTAACCTTCATACTCATGGCTGAGCTAACCTAAGGCAAAGATGGACGCTATACCATATGGCGGCAGAACCCAGGTCTATTGCTTAGCTGAACTTGTCGAAGTTCACAATTGCTCCTCAGAAAGGATCCATTTTCTGCAGGAGCCATGAACTGACATTTATTATCCTGAGATCATGGCCTCCTGTAGACTGTTAGCTTTGATGTAGATTCCTTAGCTCTCCTTAGCCCCCATTACCATCTGATATGGATTAGCTTTACCCACTTGGCAAAAGTGTCTCTGAGAAGTCATTTTGCCCTTTGATGCCTTACCTAAAGAAAAGTAATGGCTTAGTATAGGAGTTGCTCTGGTTGTCTGCTTGGGCTGACTATGTATCTGTAGTTTTTCTACAATCGATGAATTGAAACTCTCATACTGGTTATGATTATTTGGAGCTAAATTATATAGGAAGGTAATTCATTGTAGTGAGGCCATGAAGGTAGCAAGAATTAGTAGTGCTCTCCAGGAGATCTCAAAGCTGGCCAGCAGGCTCCTGACCTGACCTTTGAGGAAACAGCTAGGAGATGGCAGATCAGAACTCAGTCTACCTGTCCTGTGTCTCTGTATCTCTGGCAGAAGCAAGCATGCACTGTTTAACCTACACAGTCTATTGTATTCTACCACAGCAGCTGGAGCAACCTGAAACGTCAGCATGTTAATCTCTTCTATAGAAGTATGGCCACTGAGAGAGTGATCATAGAGAAAGCTAACTTTCTGAGCTGGACCTTGGTTGTATCACATTTACTGTTTAGAATCCAGATACTCAGAGTCAACGAGGGGACATGAAGGCATGTGGCCTTGAAAGTACAAGTCTCCCTGCCCCGTTTGGATCCAGAGATTTAAATTCTAGAAAAATAGCACTTGCAATGAAAGCCTGCTATGGTTCTAAAGGGTTGAGCTTGAAGGTTGCAAGTTTAGCAAATGGGTTAAATAGTTCCAGAGCCCGGAGAGAGAAAGATAAAAACAAATCACACAATAACACAGGAGAAGGAGAGGAATGAGTGGATTAATTTAAGAACTGTATGTTTTCTTGTGCTTCCTGTTCCTTTACTTTGAAAACAAACTGAAGTAATAAATAACCAAAAAAACAATCTTAATTGCAAACACCCAAGAACATGACCTTGCTGTGTCTCTGCATTGCTTATTTTGAACGTTTATTATTCTTTATTGCCAATAAAATAAAGACATTTATAATCTTTGTTAGACACTCAATTCTTATCTTCTACAATTATCCATTTATACTGTTTTGTTCCCCTGTTAAAAAAAATTGGGTTTTCTAGAATATTCTGCCTCAAGTTTTTCTTTGGACTATTAACTTTCTTAAAAGCATTTAACATTCATCATTATTTGGCCATGTGCTTTTGCATGCGTGCGCTTGAAAAGTGTGTGTGTGTGTGTGTGTGTGTGTATACAACTGGTCTTGTTTGCCAGGTATGTGGAAGTCAGAGGACAGTTTAAAAGTGTAGGTCTTCTCTGCCATGTAGATTCTGGGGTTTGAACTCGGGTCACCAGGCTTGGTGGTAAGCATCTTTAGCCACTGAACTTTTTGGCTGAGCCTTTTTGAAGTTAACAGCCTCTCAAATTATCTTCTGTTCACTACACATATTGTCCTGCTCAAGTCTTATGAAAACAATTCCCTCTTTTGTAATGGTAGAAATTGATATTAAAATTCTGCCCTGCAGACTGACTAGTGGAGACATAGTAAGACATCCTGAATGTGTGTCCAAGTGATCCTGAGTACTGCCTCGGTCTCCAAATGTGTGTAATATGAATAACTGTGACCACATCTAATGGAGTATTGCACTATGAGTATCAGGACAGGTAAAGCCAATGAAATGGGCAGAAAATTGTAACTTTGTTCTCAAATTCAAGCACATATAGTGCCACAAGGTTTTTTTTTTTTTTCTAAGTAGAGATGTCAGTCTTCAAGTTTAATCTAACCTTTCAGTTCCAACCCTTCCTTCCTCTTTTCAACTTCCCTCAAGAAGGGCATGTTTGAGTGAAAAAAAAAAGCCAACATCTGTAGGGTCTACCGTAGTCCTTAGTGTTATTCTTGCTCAAATAACTAAATCCCGTCATGAAAACATAAATAATGTGAGTGACATAAAGGAATTATTTACAACTGATAACCAACCACTGCCCGCAACTTCCACACTTTCAGTGTCTTGTGCTGTTTTTCTTTCTTGTAAGTTTTATGTCTTCCATGGAAGGATTTGGTTCACACCTTTCTCCATCCTCAACCAAAAGCCAGCACTCATTCCTAATGGAAGTCCTTAACTGAATGAATAATGAACTAACGAACGACTGGATGGATGGATGGATCACACAGCCTTTTCTGTCCTAGCTCTTTTCTCTGCATTCTGCAGGCTCCTCTCTGCATCCTTATCTAGAGATTGCATAACAGCCTAGGTCTCTCAGGCCACCTCACACCTGCCTCCTCAGGTTGGGCGTCAGAGAGCTAGGCTGGAGCAAGTCTGGGCTGCCCAGCCACAGCAGATCGCTCCGGATCAGAACTAAAATCCGAAATGGAGTGCCGGGAGCACAGAACCCTCGCAGTCCCGCGCCAACCGCTGCGCCCTCAGGAGCATGCTCAGTGCGTCTCCCTTCCTCGCGCCCCCAGCCCGCACCCCGCTCCCGCGTCCACCCCCTCACCGCACCCAGGCGCGCTCCCGGGCACCCCAGCCCGCCTCTGCTCCCGCACCCCTCTCCCGGGCCTCGGTAGGCGAGGACACGTCAGGGGACATAAATAAATAAATAATTCCATTCAGCGGATGACAGCGAGGCCTGGCGGCGGCTGCTGGGCGGGGGGACCGGGAGAGCGGCGGTGCGCACCGGGTGTCAGAGTCAGGTAAAGGCGGTGCTCCCGGGGAGGACGGGAGGAGGAGGAGGAGGCGGGAGGAGGGCGAGTGAGGTTACCCCGGGACCGCAGGCGGGTGCGGAGAAAAGGCAGCCAGTGCCAGCCGGCGCTCCAAGTGCCCTGAGCCCTTATATAGACAAAAAATCCCGAAGCGGAGTAGGCGCGGGCTGCGGCGGGAGCTTCAGGGTCCCCAAGGTTCGGGGATTCAGAAGTCTCAGGGTCGAGGCCACCAGCTGCTGGCGCTGCTCTCCTATGCTGTGGCGCCTCCTCTGGGCACGGCGGAACATGAGGCGGGCACTACCGGGCGAATGCCCCTGTGCTGCTAGCCCACATCTTCCTGGACCCACAGCGTCTGGGGTGGTGTCTTTGAAATGGGTGTGGATGGGTGGGGAAGTGCGTGGAAGGAATGGCTGCCCTTTCAGCAGAAGATCCGCACCTGTAGGGAAGGGAAGGTGTTCTGTTTTGGTCCCCAGGAAATCTGGGTGGAGACCGCTGGACCGATGCCAGAGAGGCTTGTGGCCTGGCCTAAAGGTTGGGCTGTCTTCCAGGGACCTGAGAAGGGCCGGTACCACCTGTGGTCCTCTGGTCTTCCTGGGCTACTTTGTCACGCTGGGGACACCAGTCTTGTCCAGGTAGCACACAGGTGGCTGTGAGCCTCAGAGAATGATGATGCTTCCCTGCTGGCTTCTGCATCCCTTACTTCCACTAGCTAAGAGGGCTGAAGATTGCTTTGGGAGGAGCAGTCGTGCTCTAGGTGTCTCTCACTTCCTGGTTGGACAACTCTGGGGAAATTACACACACACACACACACACACACACACACACACACACACACACACCAATTTCTCTTCAAGTGTTTCTTTAACTCCCTTTTTGGTGGAAAATTAAGACCGGGCCACATTGAACTGTGTAGTGGCAATACAAAAGCTAATCGTCCATGTCCCCTTCCCTCCTCAAACCAAAAGGAGATGCAGTGAAGGATAAAAATAGCAGGAATGATGCGCGCGACTGTAAAAATCCCCCAACAAGAGGAAACCGTGGGCACAAATGCTTTTTTTGGGTGTTCCAGGCTTCATGCCTGAACCCAGTCAGCTAGGACAGGAAGACTTTCAAGGCCTTCTCAGGTTCACCTGACCGGTGTCCTGTCACCCAAACCACAAAGGTGAGGATTTAGAGAAGGCAAGTGGAAAATCAGAGTTGGGTGTGAGCCACAGAATGCAGATGAGAGTTGAATAAATTAAGCCACATGAAGACAGTAAGGCAAGCCTAACTCTCCATGTTTTGCTTTTAAGTCCTTTTACATGGGATAATTTTAGAGATGAAGGGGCGGGGCCCGGCAGAGGGCAGCTAGCTCAGTATATGCTGTAACAGCTCATAAAGAAAGAAGCCCACGAAGGGAAGCAAGCAGTGGGGGAGTAATTGAGGATTCGACTCCGAGCTCTATCATTGCGCAATGCCCACTTCCACGTCTTATTCATTACTTTTATTTTGAAGCAAAGTCTTGTGAAAATAGCAAGGCTGGCTTTGGATTCTGTGTAGCCCAGGGAAACTTTGCACTGGGCCCCCTCTCTGGGAATAGGGGTTAAAGGGAAGTGCCGCTCTTTTTCTGAAGCAATCAGTTACCTACAGTTTCTTAGATACAAATCAGTACACATTCCTGCAAATGCCCAGTTTGTCTCTAGACATACACATTTCATTTATAAAATCAGCCCCATATTTTGGGCCTCCGTCTTTCCTACAGGTAGGGAACGTAGAACGACCTCAAAAAATGTTCCTTATCCAGAATTATATTCTGGGTATGTGAGGTGAAATAGAGCGTGTCTCTAGAAGATTCTTTTGACTCTATACTCACTCATCAAACACTCTGGAGATACACATGGGATGAAAGGAAACAAAATACAGAGACAGTGAGACCCAGAGACCATCATAATGGTTTCTTTATTTTTGTAAGGTGCAGTGTATTATAAGTAATTTTGTTTTCATTTTTTTTCTTATCTACAAAATAAGATTGGCTGTACCCATTGTGAATTACTACTGTGGAAAATAAACTACAGGAAACCCTTAGAATAGACACTAGCTAATTTTGACACCCCAGCTTTATTCCAGTTATGACTGGTGTTACTGTGATATGGTCTCAAGAAATTCACATTCTGAGAAGCACGCGCGCGCGCGCGCGCGCGCGCGCGCGCGCGCACACACACACACACACACACACACACACACACACACACACACACACACGGGGGTAGCAGGGGATTCTAGTTATCTGGTTAATCTTTCTCAGCACCTCTTGTTTTTCAGTTTTTGCCACTTCCTTTTTTTCTATGAATAAAATCTATATCCCAGTTAATCCAAACAGACTTTAGCAGTTGTAAAAAGTACTTATCAAATCTGCCAAAAGGTACCTTTTGGAAGTGGTATACCTCAGGGACCCAAGCATTTGGCTCTGCATTCTGGTTCACTGTGAGTGACCCTGTGTGAGTTGATAATAGAGAGATTCCTTCCTCAGGAGCCCCTCCCTGGTACTGTCTTTGCCAATGTATTGATTGCCCCTCCCTTTGAGAAAAGATAGCATGTTGCAGTTTCTTCTATATTTTTAGACAAGAGTAATTTACTCATTCCTGGAGTTGAAAAGTATAGTAACCTAAGTGTATTTAGAATGTTGACTGTCTTCAGGCATGACTCTTTTCTATAAACATAGAAGAACCTTATAGGGTAGACTGTGTACACTTACATTTACTGACATGTCTAGGCTTGGGGCTTACTCTATCAGCATAGCTTGTGTCATTCTCTGCAGCCTTCTTGTTTCTAACACAACATCTGATGCTGGGGAACATATTAGAAAACCAAAGAGGTTGATTTGCCTCATGGTACAGATGGATGGAAAACCTAAACATAATGGTACTAGCATGCTGTTAGTGTCCCCTGGTAGCATGATAATGTGCCAATGTAGTAGGGTGAACGGGTACATACAAAAGTGGCCAAACATGTGGTGTGGTTAACTGCTACCCTAGTAACTAACCCAGTCTCACCTGACTTCACTAATCTTGTCGGAAGCATTATGAGTGGTATTCCCCAAATCCCAACTCCCCCTTCAAGTCCTCAGTAGCGCTTGGCACAACACCTTCCTGTAAGAAGTCCAGGGCTCTACATGGGTTTTGTTGGGGACAAAGCAGATTGAAGTCATAGCAAGTATTTAGTCAGAGAGCTGGGATAAACAGCTCTGTATAATGCAGCTTTTGCCTTGCATGGAGTTAACCCAGGGCAAACACTTACTTCTGTCGTGTTCTTCAGTGCCAGGCACATGGTAGTTCTGAGAGACAAATTCTAGAATGAATGAAGTTGGGCAACAGAAGCAGACGTGACACAAGGTGAGGGGGAAGGAAACCTACAAAGAACAGTAGGTGACCCTCCTCTATCTCCAGCTCTGACTCAAGTGGGGAGTGCCAGGGGCACTCTGCCCTCTAAGATGGGGAAGCCAAAACTCTTTTGAGGGGCTCCTGACCTTCTGTTCCCTGCAGCGGTCTAGTCTATAAGGTGCATTTGAGAGGATTAGAAAAGCATCTTCTCTTGGATGGTGAGTTAGCAAATGAGGCACATACACTTTAAATATCGGTGTGAAACCCACCCAAAGCAGGCAGGAAAAACGCTCACAAAAGACTCCTTCATGGACTCTGGGTTTAGGCTGCTCCTGAGAGAGAGCTTACCTTGGTCTCATGGCAGGTGAGAGTTGAACTTCTATCATATTTTTCAACATTTGGAAGAAGATGTTGAATGTGAGATGTCTTAAGTCAGACCTGAAAACTAGCATGGATACAACAACCACAGAAAACATTCTCACTGCCTCTCTACCCTTCTCATCCTGGCCTCTGACTTATTTCAGTGGTTAAGGCTCCTATGGTTTCCATGTCTTGACATCTGTCTTCATCAGAACTATTTTGCAATTGACCCAGGAGTCTGGAGTCTCTTCAGTCAGATATTCCATTTTATCATAAATTATACTTACTAGAGAAAGCATTCTATGTGTTCTTGGTCTTGGGAATGGAGGTCAAATATCTGAGTCATCTGGGATGGGCAGAGATCAGAGCAAGTGCTCTGAAGACTGGCGTGCGTCTATTATGATTTTAGGTTCTGCTTTTAGCCAGTTTAGACTGGTTGTTAAATCTCTTCTGCTCTTGGTTCCTTTTTTTTTTTTTTTTTTTTTTTTGTAAAAAAAAAGATAAGAACAAATTTCATATAGATTAGAAAGATTAAGTGCCATAGTTTTTAGAACTAACACATGCATAGAAATAATTTAAGGCATTGTAGCTAGCCAATATTAATATTGGCTTTAGGGCTTTAAAGGTTATTTCCAACTTCACTGGCTTATTTATCTTAACAGATCAGAAAAGCCTGCTAGATCACATATTGGTGGTGCATAATTAAACATTGAATAGGCTCATTTATTTGGTGCCCTGTTTTGTAGCAGGATTTCTCAAAACTTTTTTGGATGAGCCAGGTACTCAAGTCCATCACTGTAGTTCTTCAGAGGGAGAATCAAACCAGTCAGGAGTGCAGGGCCCATGTCCACTGCATCACAATTTGAAGGGCCATCCTGGGCTACATAAAAGACTTCTATAATGAAAATGAAACATATCAAAGTCAAAACACACTCCCAACTAAAAATCTGCCAACTAACTGACTCACTAAATTATCAAAGAGAGGGAAAAAAAATCCAGTTGGATCAATGTGTCAGGAAAGGCATCAGGAAAGGACTATATAGTGATATTTAATGAGCAACAGAACATTTAAAAGTATTTCAGAGAAAGCTGTATTTTCTCAGTTTGTCAATTAAAGGTTGGACTCTGAAGGCTAGGTTATTGTGTGGAAGATCCATTGCTTTACACTCAGAGTGTAATGGAGCAGCCCAACATAGACAATTTGTAGATGATAAATAGTAAAAGCCCCACCACGCTGGACATCCAGCAAATACTGGGTACTGCCCTGTGTGTGTGTGTGTGTGTGTGTGTGTGCAAGCACTTTCATTAATATTCATTAATATTCAGCGAAATCTCTAAGGAGTTTCTGGAAATCCCACAAAGCTTTTGAGTGACAGCTACACTGTGCTGAGGAGAAGTTTTTTCCTTCTGTTTTCTTTTCTGTTAAAGATATTAATGGATATTTCCATGGCAGTGTTCATGTAGTTTTCATGGCAGAAATCAGTTATTAATATTTGGCAATATTTGCCATTATAACAGCTTTAGGTTGAAAGTATCTTATTTAAACAGATACAAGTGAAACGTTTGTTTAGATAGTGATTTATATAAAACAATGATATTCTAAAGAAAATGTTTTAAATACTTATTTTCTCAATATTATTAACTGAAAAACTATATTAATTCCCCATTAGATTATGTTTAAAGCAGCTTACCTGGCACCATGGTATATTGCTTATTCTTATACTACTGCATTGAAATCTCTGAGGCAGGTAATTTAGAAATAAAATCTATTAATTTAACTCCCAGACTTAAAGGATCACATATCAGTGAGACAGCAGACATTTGTTTCTATTTGGTGAGGTTGGCAATATAGTTTGGTATGTTACGATGGAAGTGTCTAAAGACAAGAGGGTCACATCCCAGAGGGGGATTGGGATTCTGTAATCTTTTGCTGGTACCCTCAATAACATGGCCTTATCTTACAGCTTCAAGCAATTGGGCTGGGCTAGGGATATGGCTCAGTTGGTAGAGTGCTCTGCTGGTAGTGGGCACAAAACCCTGGATTCTGTTCTCAGCACTGCATTACCTGGATAAAGTAGCACATGTAAACATAACCTGAAATCCATTGTATGTATCGCTGCCCTTCCCTGAAACTCCAGGGCTTAGTAGACATGAGTACACTGGTGCTGGATAGCTCCCTAAGCTGTACTATTATTTTTTTTTTTTTCCAAAACAAAACAAAACAAAACAAAACCAACTTATTTACTTTACATCCTGTTCACTGCCCCCCCAGGTAAGCCCCTCCCACAACAGTTCCCCCATCCCCCATCCCCACTGCCTTTCTCCTATGAGCAGGTGCTCCCCACATAGGTATCTCCCCCCCTCCCCATCCTGGAATTTCAATTCTCTGCAAGGCTAGAGTAGGCACTTCCCCTCCCACTTTGAACAGGAAAGTCAGCACAACTAAAAGAATGTATCCCACAGACAGGCAACAGCTTTTGGGACAGCCCCCTCTCCAAGGAGGCTGCTTCCTGTGGCCAGGCAGGAATCCTGGTGGACTGATAGGTACCCCAACACACCCACAAAACTTTAGTGTCTCCTTCACTGCCTCCCCTTTTTTTCTTTCTTTCTTTCTTCTTTTCTTTCTTTCTTTCTTTCTTTCTTTCTTTCTTTCTTTTTTTCTTTCTTTCTTTCTTTCTTTCTTCCTCCCTTCCATGTTCTTTCCTTTACTTCCTCATTCCTTCCTCCCTTCTTCCTTCCTTTCTTCCTTCCTTCTTCTTCCCTTTCTTCCTCCTTCCTTTCTTCTTCCTTCTTTCTCCTTCCTTTTTCCTTTCCTTCTTCCTTCCTTTCTCCTTCCTTCTTTCTTTCTCCTTTCTTCTTCCTTTCCTTCTTCCTTCCTTTCTCCTTCCTTCCTTTCTCCCTTATTTCCCATTTTCACAGTGCATTCACTGCTTCCACATTAATTTCGACTTTTGAAAGACCTCCTTGTCTGTCATTGTTCTGTTCTCACTGTCCTTTTTTTTTTTTTTTTTTTTTTTGAGTTGTGGGTGATGGACATCTAAAACACACACACTGTTAGATACTATTCCTGGGGCGGATTACCTCACTGCAGAGTAATAATAATCCTGTTAATTTCCACTACCTGTATCCCCTAAGGATATGATTTGAAACAGCATTCCTGGCTCAGATCTCACTGTCATCAAACACAAACTGAACTGAACTGTTTCTGTGCCGTCCTCAGACTCATCCTGTCCCCAGTGTCATGTCTTGGGTCTTGCTACCCATTTATTCTGAAATGCTGTTGTCAGCTAAGATTTCTATCCCTAATATTATTTTTACCTTCGGAGATTAACTTAGACTCTATGTTCATATTTTCTCTAGCTCAGGATATGTCAGAGTTTCTAACTCTAGTGACACTCTGCTTAACTAATGTCTTATTTGCTTTAAGTCGGCAGCAGCAGCAGCCTTTTAAAAGACCTTTGTTTCTCCACACACAGTGGATTTCTCATGTCAGGGATAATGATGTGTAAGTTTATGTCTTCTGTGTCCATTTGGTGGATTGTAGGACTTTGGGAAATTTAGAAAGCATCCTAGTGTTTCCAGTAGCACGCATGGCATACTTCAGCATCTTCAGTAAACCACACTCATTTGTTTCAAGGATACTTAGGAAGGGAGCCTATTATTTTAAGGGTGGTTCCAATTATGACTAAATCCCCTCTGTTCTTCTGAGGTGTTTACTGAGTTTACTGGGACCAATAAAACAAATTTCTTTCTTGGTTGAGTGGGCAACTGTGTATCTATGGTGACAGTTTACAAGCCTTTTGTTTCCTCTGTCTAGTTAAGGTTCTCAGTTTTTCCTGTCTGCTTCTCCTGTGAGGTGGCTGGGCTCCATTTCATAAGCACTGCATTCTTGAGGCACCAAAGTTTAAGAAAGCCCAGAAACACACAGATGACTTCAGTGATAATGGTACTTATTTGAACAATTTCAACTGCTCTTTATGATGTATTTGGCCATCAGTATAATCTAGTGTGATGAATTAGGAAGGCCAGGAAGCAGGAAATCAAAGTATATGTAGGGTCTTCTTTGGAAAGCTCTGCTGTATTATCTCAGGACCCAGCATTTTCCTGTCTGTGGCCTCAGGGGAATGTATTAGCAGGTGAAGAATCCACCGGGCAGGATGAAGGAAACTTGACTTATAAATTGCGATTTCAGTCGGAAACTAGGTAACTGTTCTGACTGGTTCTGTGTCAGCTTGACCCAAGATGGAGTGATCAGAGAGGAAGGAGCCTCCATTGAGGAAATGCCTCCATGAAATGCTGCTGCAGGGCTTTTTCTCAAGTAGTGATTGTAGGGGAAGGCCCTGACCTTTGTGGGTGGAGCCATTCCTAAGCTGGTAGTCCTGGGTTCTATAAGAAAGCAGGCTGACCAAGTCAGGGGAAAAGAGCCAGTAAGCAGCACCCTTCCTGGACTCTGCATCAGCTCCTGCCTCTAGGATCCTGCACTGTTAGAGTTCCTGCTCTGGCTTCCTTCAGTCATGGACACTCATGTGAGCTAAATCAACCCTTTTCCTCCCAACTTGGTCTTTTTCTTATGGTGCTTTGTAGCAGCAATAGAAACCCTAAATAAGACAATAACCAATACAAATGTTTGTCTTTTGTATATTAATGAGATTGGAGATATAAATGTGTGTGTGCATGTGTGTGCGTGTGTGTGTGTGTGTGTGTGTGTGTGTGTGTGTGTGTTCATGCATGTGTGTAATAGCTGGGCTTAAAGATATGAGACCAATGAAGTTGTTAGGGAAAAATATGATGGATAACATGAAAAAAGATAGTTTTTTTGAGCACTTCTGTATGTCAGATGGATTATTGTGCTATATCCATGATTTCTAAAACACTTAGAAGCACCATTTTTACACTTGTGCTATATATGAGATAAGCAATGCCTGGGGTGAAATATTTTGCCAAAATAACACATCTCCTTGGAGTAGCTCTCTAGATTTAGACTGTTAATCTCAAAACATGTTTATTAGTATCTACACCTATTCAGTGCTTCAGTGGTTTTAAAGATGATTTTGAAGAAACAGCCCTTAAGAAATGTTTAAAACAAGAGCTTAGCAATGGATGTCTAGTAAGCTGGGCTCTGTCACATGGTTATCAAGGATGGTAAGCTTTGCTTGTTATTTGGAAGGAGTATTTTGATCTATAGATATGACCAGGGCTTAAGAGTACTTACTGCTCTTTCAGAGGACCTGCGTTGGATTCCTGACACCACTTAGCATCTCACAACTGTCTGTAACTCCAGATTCAGAGGATCGGAAGCTCTCTTCTGACCTCTGTGGGCACTGTGTGCATGCAGTGCACATACATACATACATACATACATACATACATACATACACACATACATACATTCATACATACACATAAAATAAAATTAATAATTATCTAAAAAAATTTAAAGGAAGCATTTGAAGGAAAGGTAGGAAATTTACAGATGTTCTAACATATTAGAGCTTATGAAAACAAGCTATTTAAGGATCCTTACGGCCGGACAGTAAAAGCAGAACCTCAGTTCCCTCATAAGGCACAGCATGAGCCAGGGAGGCCCTAGACCCCTTTGTGGTGGGTTTAGAGGATGTCTGAACAGAGTAGAGAGAGCTTGAGAAAGCTTCTGACACACTTAAAGCTAGAGAATGTGATCTTTTCCCCATACCACGTTCTTCTTAATACTATTTTAGCCTTTCAGTGATGACTGTAAACAGAATAGGTAATACCTCCTTAGTATAATCTCATATGACTTAAAATGCCCAAAAGAGAAACAATTATGTGTCTGAGGCAAGCTGTTGGTAAATCTAAACCTCGGCTCTCTGTGGTCTGAGGCATTCTGCGGTGTACTTTCATGATTATGACACTTTCTCTGTCTGTTACGTTGCATCTCTGATCAGAGACTGGAAATCAACAGAGATCTCCATCAGACAGAGATCTCCACCAGATATTTGACTTAGCAACTAAGCCATTTGACTAAAATCTATTTATCAACACTCAGAGCCCAGCCTTTTCAGAAGTTAGGGAAGCCTATTTCTTGGTTTGTTTTGAGATAATATCTTTAACCAATAAATTATTGATTTGATCATTTAATCTGAATTTTATTAGTTTTGGGATGTGTCTTCAGGAAGAACTTTCTTAATCATGAAAGAATTCTTCACGTAATCGTTTATGCATTTTAACACAGCACTTCATAGCCTAAGCCAAAGAGAAAGTTCACGATAGAAACAACATACTGAATTCCCAGTAATATGCAGCTTTCTGACATGTAAAAACTTCTGGTTTGAGGAGCATATAGGAGGATACTCAGCTATGACTATCAATGCTGTCAAAAACCAACCAACCAACCAAACAAACAAAACCCTAAAAATTCAGGGTGAAGTTTTCATTTAGCTTCAGAGTTAGTAGTCACATTTGGATATTTCAAGGGGCAATTAGAGGGGAATTCCTTTTTATCCAAATAGAAGTAATTGTGCAAAGAAGCACATTTAAAAGCTACCACAAAGAGGAAGATGATTGCTGACCATGACATATAGCTGTTCACATCAGAGTGCAAAATATATAACAACAGGATCATTGATATCAGATAAGTGCCTCCTATGTGTCTCCTGCCTTCTCATCCCCATTGCCATGTAAGGCAGATTACACACACACACACACACACACACACACATACACACACATACACACACACATACACACACATACACACATATATATGTATACATACATACACACAGACATATATATATATATATATATATATATATATATATATATATATATATATATACAGGCAGAGGGAATAAATACTCAGCAAGGCGAGATGCCCATCAGAGGGCCTGAGAGTCACTACCTCAGCAGCTATTCCAGGGCAGGGAAGATGCTGATGGCATGCTGACCCTCCTCACACACCTGAAGTCAGTACAAACTAGTAAATAGTTAAGGGTTCTCAGTGAGGTAATCTGCTGAGAGGCCCCGGGGAAATGAATCCCTTTCTAGCTCCATCTCTCCCATGACACTACAATTTCCTGAGCATTATGTTCACCAATTATGAATAAAACCCAAATTGAACTAAGTGTTAAAATGACCTGCAGAGAACACATCTGTCTTGAACAGCAGATGACAAATTATTCATCCTTTGGGGGGTGACCGAGTGTGTCATCTGTTGTCTTTATGGCATCAGTGTGCTTCCATGTGTTCTAGACTGCGCCATCAACAGGGAACACTTGCATATCTGCAAGTCAACTTCTAAAGTCCTAGGAAAAGGGTGTTTGTCCTTGAACTTTAGAGCATTCATACATATGTCTGTCTGTCTGTCTGTCTGTAGTCTGTCTAGGCATGGAGATGTCAGGTACTAGTGAAGCTAAGAGAACAGAATGACCTTGGTTAAGTGCAGAGAGGAGGCTGACACTTCTCATACCATTGGGAACACGTGGACAGGCACACAAGTCTGCTAAACCCGAGGACTGGGTTACTGAGTTTGCTATTGCCACTGTCTGTGGTTTTAAATGTTTGTATAGGACACTGTCCCTTAAACTCAGCAGGTGGAATATCTGATTTAATTGGTAAAGTATGTAAAGTAAACACTTGTTTTAGTTTATTCAATAGTCCATGATGTCCAAGTGTAGTCTTGTGGATAATCATTCATCTAATGAATTTATTCACTTGATAAATTGTTTTTCTGTGGTTGATTAGGACTCTGAGGTTACCTCTGTTTTCACTAACTATAGGGATGATGGGTGCAACACTCATATTTTTCTTACTAATGTCTAAAATTAATGCTAGATGTTAAGTACATAACCGTATACCAGCTATGCTTCAAGAGCTTCCCATATCTTATCTCGTTAAAAAGTACGGTAGCCCAGTGAGGAGGAGGTCCTTGTTACTGTTTTTCAGACAAAGCACCATGCAACCAATAGAAAGTATTGGCATAGATCTACAACCTATTAGGGAGGTCTTCTCATACATCATGGCCAGGAAAGAAATGAGAGTGTTTTGTGGTTGTGATACAGATTGGAACACTCTCAGAAAAAAATTTAAAAAGTGAATACTCTCATTTGTTTCTTCCTGTCAGTCGATTTTTTCCAAGACAAAGCATTGCGCTATGCAGTAAGATGTTAAGTCAACTTTTAATTCTGATGTTTCTGCAAATTTTTATTGAAAATACTGGCTTTTAAGGAATGAGGCTTTCCCCACAGTTTGTTTAGTTTAGTTTAGTTTTGTTTTGTTTTGTTTTTCTGCCTCAGTTATCCTTTTCAGTTCCTTATCTCAGGTCTTTGCCTCTTGATTTCGGACTGTTGGTTATTTCTTCTTCCTTCTTCTTCTTTTATGTGGTTGGTGTAGTATTCCTTCCTAATAGTCATGAAGGTCCCACTTAACTATTGTGTGTCACCAAAGTGCCTGATGTATTTTCCTAAAGCAAGAGCTGCTTTCAGAGGAAAATGAAAGAATCGATGAAACTTGCTGCCAATGTTCCCTGCATATCCACGGGGGATGCATTTCGAGATCCCAGTAGATGCTTTAAACAGTTTTATTGATCAGCGTTTCCTCTACCTACATTTCTCATATAATTTTTCGCCATGTCACCTCTAATAAACTTGTTGTGGCTCCTCTTTGGTGTGCTTTAAACCACCAACGCCACTTCTCTTGCATGCGTAAGCATCATTAAGCACCGTCAATGTTAGTGGAATGTTGCCTGTGCCCTGGAGTACTTGATGCCTGACCCTACCTCCCCTTGGGGGTTGGAGGTGAGGTGGCAGAGTCAACTGACTCAGACTCTGGGAGCAAGTGAGAAATGCCACAGCAAGCTCATCTGAACACTTGACTGCTGCTGCAAGTGCCTTCAATCGCTCCACCCGTGCCCCCATTGGTCCCAAGAAAACACCTCTTCTAAACAGCAGTTTTCGATTGGCTGGTATTGTCTGCGTCATCAATCCTTGGTCCAGGCAGTCTTCAATTAGGTCCTCTTGCAGGAGATGCTTTTGTGGCTTCCTGCTTCCTTCCTCCCCCATTTACTAGAGTTGGCCTGGCCTGATACAGTTGAACATATTCACTCTAATGCCAGCCTAGCAACAAGTAGAGATACCTGTGTGGATCCGCTGGACAGAGATACTTTGTGTCCTGGGCTACTGGATTTCATCATGCCACTTGGAATGCTATCCAACTTCAAATGCCAGAACTGCTTGTTTCTGGAATTTTGCCTTTGTTGCTTTCGGGTTGTTGTTGCTCAATAGAAACTGAAACTTAGGAACTGTCTACTATAAAAGATCTCCCTGAACTTAAAGAGGCAGATATGGTAAAACCATTAGCATCTCTCTATTAGATATGACACAATAATATGGAGATAGAGAGACCTAGTGAATGACTTGGAGGAAGCTGTAAGGAGCCTAAGAAACTGTGAGTGTGGTGTCCCCGTGGGGACGCATTAGCATCTCTGTGGAGAGTAATCTGTCCACTGTGCTGTGGGGAGTACATTAATTACACATAATAATGACCTGCCAGGGAAGACATGCAGGAATCAGATCTGAGGCTCATATAGCGATAATTTCCTATACCGTCAGCTTTCAAGTAACACATACCACTCACTCGAGAAAAATAATCCATTGAGGAAATGCATGTATACTGATTGTTTTTATTGTGCCTTGGTTAATAACATAGATTTAGTAGCTGGTCATAGTAAGAACCTGGATCTGTTGTCTGTCTTTGTTTCCTAGGGTACCCCACAAGGGGAGGGCATGCTTCTAGAAATATTTAATCTGTTTAGAAATTTAATCCTGTTTGCTAAGACATACCAATATTTATGATGGCATTTCAAACATACACGTGTTTTAAGTTTCATTTTTTAAGAGTGAATGTTCTATACAGCATTTTTTTTTTTTTTTAGTTTTAAACTATTTTACTTTTTTTTTTTTTTAAAAAAAATTAATCCTCTTTTCTTTTCGGCCTTGTCTCTACTTAATAGCCTCCATGATATATACTCAGAAGATAATGAATTATAGTCTACAATAGTTAATGATTTTTTTATGTAAGTGTGTGAGTGTATGAATGTATGGAGTGTGAACATATAGGGGTACAGATGTAGAGGTATAGAAGCTGATGTCACATGTCCTGTTCTAGCTTTCCCTCCCTTATTTCTGAGACAGGAACACTCATTGACCAGGAGCTACGCTGGCTGTCAGAAAGCCCCCGTGATTCTCATTTTCTCTCCAGGCAGTGCTGAGGTCCGAGGTGCTCCTGAATCACAGGGTGCAAGCTTTCAGTCCTCTCTTGGTGGCTGAAAATTTTCAGAAATATCTACACTGAGGTTTTTGGAAGCAGAACGTGAGAAAGAGAAGTTGGTTAACAAATTTGATGCTGAGTGTAAGCCAGAGTTTGGGAACCAGGGCTTTTATCTGTAACCTCACATAACTCTGCTCGCCTTCTGGCATCCTCAACAGCTCTGTTCATTGTTAGCACAACCTACTTGTGGACGGTGTTATAGCGATGCCCAAGTGAGCTGGGGAAAAGGTTGTATTCCCCACTCTCCACCCATCCCCTGTCTTCTGTGTCCATCTGTCCTGTAGGATCGGCTCCCCCTTGTATGTCCATGAGCCATACTAGAAAATCAGGGGCATTGTAGAAGAGAAATCGCCTGAGTCATGGGCCTCTGAGGATTTCTGTGGGCAGTTGACTGAATTGTTCACTGATGCACAAAGAGCCGTCTTGACTCTAGGTGGGACTCTTCCTGGACAGGGATCTTGCACTGGGTAGTCATGGAGAAGGTCAGCCGATCTTGACTGTGGATGTAGGTTGACCCTCTATGTGAAGCTCTTACTGCCTTGACTACCTACCACGGTGGGCTGCACTTGGAGCCGTGAGCAGGAATGCACACCTGTTCCCCTAAGCTGCGTCTGTCTGTCTGTCTGTCACAGCCTTCATCACAGCAGCAGGAAAGGAGACAGGGACATGTTTGCTTCATGCATTGCAATTAAAATGTGACTTTCTCAGCTCTCAAAAGATAACCAGTCAAAGAAGTAAAAGAAATTATCAGATGGAGTTACACAGAAACCACTGGGCAATATTTTATAGGGGACTTCTCATTTATTTACTTAAAATATTTCTTTGTTCTTAAATGTTTCATTGTTAATTGAAGGCTTTGCTAGACTGGCCAAAATAACAGAAAAAAATTTTATATCTATATATCTATATATCTATATATACATACATACATATATATACATATAGATATATAGATATATAGATATGTCTGTGTGTGTGAGTGTACATGAATATAGATGAATATAGTCATATGTATATTCAATATACATATACACACTTACATTTAATATTCATATAAATACACTCATATGTATACATGTGTACACACATATATGTTCATATATAAACACATATATTGAATATACATGTGAATATATTCATATGTGTATTGTAAATATATTCATATGTATATGCAAATACATATGAATATATATGTGTGAATATGAATATATTCATATGTATGCATGTATTCATATGTATACATGCACACACACATATGTATATTCAAAACAGGAAATTATGTAAGTCAGGTATTTCTGAATGTCTAAGGCTCTTCTGTGATCATTGAGATAAATGGCCACCTTAGAAATGTTTTAGGATTATGGCCAGTATTCACAATCAATGTCTTATGTTGCTAACTAGGATCGACATGTAAAAAGTAGGTTCACTGGAGCCAACAGTAGCAGTGGCTCCAGACTCTATGAATGGAAAATACTTGTAAATAGTTCGGGCTCTAGGGCAGAACCTGTTTTGTAATGAAAGCCCCAATGTTTGAAAAAGCAACCGTTTGTGTGTTTTACACGTTATTAAAACGGACTGGCACAACATGAGATGGCCCAGTTGCCACGCCTTATCATCATAGGACGAAACCTACTTTGTAAAACAGCATTGTATGCCATTTTACCTGCCATGCTTTTTGTTCATATGAGGGGACATAGTAGCCAGCGTGGCAGCAGTGCACACTGGGGCCTTCATCCGGTGGTGGGATCGCGAGTGCGCAGCCCTGGGATCAAGGCTTCATGCAGCTATTGGGCCACTGCTCACATTGTTGCTTCTGCCAAGTGAGGACACAGGGCTCGCCTTCCCTGCAGGGTACAAGCAAAGCACTGTTCTGGAGGGAGAAGTGCAGCCTCTGTCCAGACGCGGATTCTGCCAGACTTTTTTTTTTTTTTTTTTTTTTTTTTTTTTTTTTTTTTTTTTTTTTTTTTTTTTTTTTTTAAATCTTTTAAATAGCTTTATTAATTTTACTAAGTAGTACAGCTTTTTTTGTTTTGTTTTGTTTTCTCTTTATTAGATATTTTCTTCATTTACATTTCAAGTGTCATCCAGAAATTTCCCCTTACCCTCCCCCATCCCCGCCCTGCTCCCCTACCCACCCCCTCCCACATAATGGGCCTGGCGTTCCCCTGTACTGGGGCATATAAAGTCTGTATGACCAAGGGGCCTCTCCTCCCAATGATGGCCAACTAAGCCATCTTCTTCTACATATGCAGCTAGAGACGTGAGCGCAGGGGGAACTAGTTAGTTCATGTTTGTCGTGGCCTTAAGGGCTCTGGGAGTTACACAGTCGGTTTCTAGCAGACATCTCCTTTGTACATCTCCAGAAGGTGTCTTAAATGCCTGCAACACTGAAGCTAATACACACACACACACACACACACACACACACACACACACACACACACGAGTGATGTGATTTCAGTATAATTTTCTTTACAAGTTTTACTCTAATCTTGTTTTAAATATGGCAGTTATCACAAACCAAAACAAAAAACAAAACAAAGAAACAAACAAACAAAAACCCCAACAACAACCAAGTTCTAGTATGTGTAGAGAAGTTTATGTGAATGATAATATTTTCATAAACTCTTCGGTACTCAAAAAAATAAAAATGAAGAATATCTGTCCCCCCAAAGGTCTGTTAATGCCAGGGAATCACAGAGGGGGTCTACTGGGTCCTGCTCCAGCCCCACCGTGCAGCTTGACCTGGCTCCTACACTGACTTGACTCAGTAAGTTCTTAGCATTAACTCTAGCCAAGGGTTGGTGGCTGTCCTCTGAAATGCCCTTCAGTTTTGCTGAAAGGGGAAACTACATAGAATAGTTCCCAGAAGCCAGACCTACAAAGAAAAGCATAAAGGACACGCAACAGCATGGTGCCTAAAGTCGCTGGTTTTTGACTCTGCCACTGCAGGTCTCTAACCTTTAGGTATAAATAGAGCAGACATTTTCATGTGTGCCGCGTTTCACCGGGCACATAGAAGAAAAATTAGGGTCACTTGTAATTTACTGGGCCCAGAAGCACCTCAAGGAGACCTTCATAGTATCCCTTGTGGGAATTTTTTTCTTTTCACTTCTAAAACAAACACTTTGTCATTATTTTGAGCAAAACTAAATAGAATTAGGTAACCGAAGCTATAAAACAAAAATCATTTCAACACAGACATTCTGGGCGAGCAACTAAAATAGTTTAAACATGCATTTATTTTCCGCATGTTCCTTTCCCTCAGTTTACTCCAGAACTGACGGACTCTGCCTCAGATATTCCTTACCAATATAAGAAATGCATATTAGCTGAAGTTTGTTTGATTTGACAGTTGTTTTGGAGCACAGCCCAGTGTAAATGGAAACTCCGCTAGTCTTCACTGCTTAGCTATTTGGCTGCTTCTGTTTGGCTGACACTGTGAGTGTCACAAAGGGATGTTTAGTAAGGAAGGAGAACTTCATTCTGGAGAAAAGTGCAGCTCACAGCAACTAATCTCTGCATGTCTAGAGGTATCGCTCAAACAGCATGCTTTCTTCCACCGTTTCTGTCCTGTCCATTACTCAGATGATAAATGGAACCCACTTCTACTCAGGCTTAACAGAATGTTTCCGCACTTCAGCCAATTAAAAATCATACCCTGCCTAAGATTTTATTTAAGACCCTGTACGTTTTAATTGTTACATGTCATGGTATAAAGGCATCATTCTGCTCCATGGCTGATTAAGTTGACATTTGATGGACATTTTCGAATGACTAGTACTTTGAGTTAATATTGTGGAGTGAGGGCAAAAGCACTTCAGTGTTTTAGTATTATTGGACTTATTTCTCTATTAAATGGAGAATAAATGATTAACATTTCTGTACAATAAATTTATTCGGAATCTCTAGTCTATGAATACAGCTAAGTAACTAAAGGATTCTTGCTTGGGACAGCTGTAAAAGCATCAACAGTGCCTTGTGAGATGTGTCCCCTCCCTGTCATCCCTTACGGGTAACATTTGCATTGAGTGCCACTTGGTAAGGTTGGCACTTCCTACTTCCACAGTTTAAACTTCTCCAAACTTACACACACACACACACACACACACACACACACACACACACACACACCATTTTGGTAAAAAATTACATTACTGAAGTTTTATAGAACACCATTCAGAACAGAGCTTCTTCTAGCTTTTGCCCTTGTGACTTTTCATCCTGGAATATTTTATTTTTATGCAGCCCTGGATACATAGGTATATAAATTCGATAAGGAAACAGATTTACAGATGCCATTTATTAATATGAAAACAAATTATCATACTAATAAAATTCATGTGCTTGCTTATTATTGCATACTTCAATAGTGACTGTGTGTAAACAGGATGTAAAGCAGTGTCAGCCTTTTTCAGGATTGGTGGATATTTCCACGTTTTAATTTGTCAGTCCCACAAATGTTGCTTCAAGTTAATGTGTAGTATAAGATGTCAAAAGTGAATTTAGAGCCATTTCAGGAATTGTTGTCAATCCTATCCTAGATCAAAACTCAGATTCACTCTATCTATCTATCTATCTATCTATCTATCTATCTATCTATCTATCTATCTATCTATCTATCTAATGAGACTCAGTGTGCAACTAAAACAAGTAGTTGTAAAAATCAAACAGGTAACGCCACAGTGTGACACCAAGATAAGCTGACTTGCTTCCTCCTTGTTGAGCGATGGATGTATGATGTCTGTTAATTACTTTTCAGTTCCTGAGATAAAACATCATGACCAAGCAACTTGCAAAACACCATGACTGGGGAGCTTGTGAAAGAAAGATTTGATCTGGGTTTTGTTTCCAGAGGGACAAGAGTCCATCAGAGTAGGGAAGCTTGCCAGCAGTCACTAGATAGGGCAGCCAAAGCAGGAAGCAGAGAGCCAACAGGACATAGCCCTCAAAGCCAGCCCTATGTAATATACTTCCTCTAGCAGTGTCTGGCCTCTTAAACCCCCACAGAGTATCATCTACTGATGACCAAGTACTCCACTATCAGACCCTCTAGAGGATATTTCTCATCTATACAATCACAGAAGGAAGCCATTAAAGTTCTTGTTCTGGAGATGGAGAGCTGGCCCAGCAGTAATGAGCACTCGTCCTTACAGAAAATCCAGGTTTATTCTCAGTACCTGTGTGGCATATTACAGCTGTGTACCTTCAGTTTCAAGAGATCCATTACTCTTTACTGACTTCCCTGGGCACCAGACATGGTTCAGTGCATACATGCACATGCAAGGAAAGCACACATATGCAAAATCAAAACCAATAAATCTTTAAAATAAAATTTTAAATCTCAGTTTCTTCCAATGAAGCCATCATGTTTCAATGAAAGCAGAAAACTGGGAATGCGCAAGAGCACTGCAGTCAGTGGCAGATGACAGGCACAACTCTGAGCCATGGCGTTTCAGGCGGTGCTCCTTGATGCTACATGGCATGTAGCATGTGCAGGCTTAAAGTATACTTGTTCTGCATATGCTGTGTGTTCAGACTAAAAGGCTAGGGTGGAATTTCATGATGTAGCACCTCAAAATCAAATGCACTTGATATTGGATTATTTTCCATTATTCACACATCCATTTAGCATTTGGTGACAGTTTTCCCATCCCCTAAATGTAGTTATCCCATTATGCCCCACCACGACCCACAGCTATGAGCTAGAAGCTGTTGAGTTGAAGGCCCCTTGTCTCATAGGTAAACTGGGAAAATCCAATGATTTTATAAATAACAGGCTTCACTTTCACAACTCGAAAGTGCAGCCTATCAAGGGCTTTACAGCGCATTTCAAGTTAGGTGCCCATTATCCCTGTCTTCATGATAAAATGATAGGCTCTATGATCACATGATTTATTTGTGTTTACTTTGGTACAGTGAAGAGGAACATTAAGTAGGCTTGTTGAGGCGAGAATAATTTTTGAGAACTAGTCTCACCATAACGAATGCAAAGTAGCGATTAACTTTGACCTTCAATGAAAGGGATTCTAATGCTGCAAAGCTGTAGTGGCTCTCTCCTTCTTGATGGAATCACTCTGCCTTCCAAACCTTGGGAGTCTCCTTGTCGGAAATAGCATTTATTCTAGGAACATTGCGGATCTTGCATTTTTTGATCCCTACATCACATGCTTAGTTATCCTAAAATGCTAGTAGAGTCACTCCATCACTGGGCTATGGCTTTGTTTTACTATTGTTAGCTGATAGATTTTGTGTGATCCCAGGGACCTTTGCCTTATGGAAGGCAGAACTTACCGAAAGCATTCGATGATGCTTATGGCCCAACTTACCTCTCCTAATATAGCCTTAATGCTGCAGCCTATAGGCTGTACATGTTAATGACTGATAGCAGCAAGTGCTGAATTGCTATGCAACCCAGCCTACTAAGATAATGTTTATTATCAAACATTGAACTTGTATTTTCCATAGCCTATGCGCAAGCATTTATCAAGCCACATGCCCTATGTATGTTATGATATTATTATATATATGTGGATGTGTGGGACAAAAATAAAAGATTTGTAAAACTGACTTACAGTCAAGAAGCATGAGGGCAAGTTTCAGACTTTTGAATAACTTCTACCAATCGGCTGAAACAATACACCAAAATTTCCCATGTTCCAACATGTTCCTAATGTTCCCATAGGTTCTACTACAGAAGAAGACAATGGGAATGCAGACTGCACAGCTATTCTATTAAGGTAGATTGTCCTCTTCCAGCTAAAAGTACACAACAGTAGTGTGAGTCACCCCTGTCCACACATGTGACATGGCTGTTCTCCAGTATTACCTCTTTCCTTCTCAGATATATAGGAGAATATTTATTTTTAAATTACAGATTTCTATTAAGACTTAACTAAAATTTCATACCATGGATCACTTTACATAGTCTGCTCAAAACTGAAGTACAAAATCCAAGAATCTTAAAAATGATTTACCCTAGTATTTGCTCAATATTGTTCATTTGTTGATGTCCTTTTACTGCGAGAGAAAGGACCTGTGGCTTTCATTCTTTGTTACTATATTTTATTACTCTCTTTACTTATACCTATGATTTCTTAATAACCAGCTATGAGACTCTTTTCCTGGCCACGAATCCATGAGATAGCCATGTGCATGAGACTTGGCCCAGGAGATTTAAGATAGCACTCCACTGAGCTGGTGGCCATGTGGTGTGGCACATACTTGGTGACAGAGCCACTGGGTAAGGGGAGGATAATGGAGCATGTATACATCACAAGTCCATTATGATAATTCTGTCAGTTCTCAGGCACCATCTGAATCCTTAATGTGTTGTTTTTGTTGAACACATACACATAGGATTGTGTGTTATTTCTTTCTTTTGGTTTCCCAGAAAAAGAACCAACACATTAAGGCACACCATGATTCATTAATATTCATGAACTTTATAAATAATAGAGATACTGTTTGTAACTACATGGTCAAACCCCACTGTCCACACATCAATACCTATGTCATATTCCCAGCATCTAAAACCTCCCAGGCCCATTGGTGCAGCTACTTAACACTTAGCTAAGTAATAGAGTTCTAGGTTGCTACATCAGTGGTAGAAAGGGTGATTTCATAGCATGTCTATTGTTAACTGATAAACAATATAAATTTAGAACTGTAAATGCATATTTAAACATAATTTTATGCACATCATGGCTCTTAATTTTAGAGATGCTAAGCCTTAGGCTGATGTGACCATTTTAAAGCTTAAGTAAAGAGTAGAGATCTCTGTAGAAATGACTGGCCTAGATGGACATGATCTAATAGTAATGAACCAAAGGCTTCTCAGCTAGACAGGTCTGTTCACACTGTTGGCCTCTCAGTGTAGGATTTTTTCCTCCTATCTATAGTATAGAATTCTTTCTGGGGTATGAGTATCTTATTATGACATGCAGTCATGCAAGTGGTGTGTGTGTGTGTGTGTGTGTGTGTGTGTGTGTGTGTGTGTGTGTGTAAGAGAGATGGAGAGGCTGAGAGACAAAGAGATAGGGATATAGACACACAGAGTCTATAGGTAGATGCGCACATCTGTGTATGTGTGTGAAGGTCAGAGGTCACTGGTGGTGTCTTGCCGTATCACCTTCCACCTTTATTTTGAGATAGGGTCTCTCTATGAAGCTGATGGTCACCTATTGGTTAGATTGGCTGGCAGTGAGCTCCAGGGATCTCTCCTGCTTCTGCCCAGTACTGGGTGTTACAGACACCCACAGCTCTTGTACCTGACTTTTTGTCAGGGGTTCTGATATCTGAACTCAAGCCTTCTTGCTTGGGTGTCTGGCACATTATTGACCGGCCACCAGCCCCTTGTAAAATTTCTTTATTGCCAGTGCTTACAGCAAAATGTTTGGAAAGGCCAGAGGAATATGTTTGTTTGTTTGTTTTTGTTTTGGTTTTTTTGGTATTTATTTATTTATGGTTTGTCAGCTGTCATTGGGTATCATGGATTTTGATTTCTATGTACCTTCATTGGGTGGGGAAGATAAACAGTATTTTCTATGGCTTCCTTGAGCAGAAAAGAAGAGGCTGGAGATGAAGGTCAGAAGACAATGGGGCAGGAGAAGGTCAGACAAAAAATACTCAGTCTCTGATACTTTCACTTGGTAAAATCATTTTGTGACCCTCAGCAGTATTTAATTTTCTTCTCCTCTTTCCCTTAAACTACACTGAACAGAGTTTGATTTCTCAAAATCCCCGTCTGAGAAACAGGTTCGATTATGTATGTCATTCTGAGTTTTGCCAATAAAAAAATAAAACAAAACAAAAACAAAAACAAAAACAAACAAACAAACAAAAAAAACCAAAAAGAAACTGAGCATTAGAGATTCAGTTTTCAAACTGTAGATGCAAACAAAACCGGTCAACTTAGAAAATGATCTCCTCCTTCATGTACAGGCGCTCTCCTCCGAGAAGTTTGGATAACTGTTGACTTTACAATGAGGTGTATTTACAGAAGACAGCACAGTATTGTTGGTTGGTCTTCCCAGTTAGCATTAAGTAGGCAGACATGACCTTGCTAAGGGGAGGAAGATGAATTTCCTGCCTGTGAATCTCAGAAGTGATGGCTCTTGTTTTTCTAGTCCCATCAGTTTGAAAAGCTGATGACTAAGGCCTTTCTGATCCCCAGATGACATTAGGGCAGGATAAGGCTGTCTCTGCATGAAGGGAAAAAAAATCGAGAAAACTGGTTATAGAAAAATAGCAAGATCCTCACAGAAGAGGGGGAACCATCAAACATTTGGGAAAAATAATTTAATGAGCAGGAACACCCCTCAGAAGGGAAGCACCCAGGATTATTAATGAGTAATGGAAAAACACACAAGCGATCAGCCCTCTCCACTGGAGAGAACACATGCAGGATTTTAAAATTCCCAGTATTTCCTTTTAGCAGCTTACATTTAAGGCAATTATTCTCTCTGTTAACAGTTCACCCTCCACACCAGTGTCTCAGGGCAGAGCCTTTCATTTATTTGTTTGATCTGCAAACTTGTCCTATCATTAAGCCCAAGTACAGTTTGGCAGGAGACAAACTGTATAATTTTTTTCTGCTAGGAGATATAAAGCTCTCTGGTGTTGGGCTGCTTAGTGACAGCTGGAGGGACTTTTAACCCACGAATGATGCTGTGAATCCAACTCAAGGACATTGCAGGAGCTGGGCTATTGCTTACCACAGAGGCACACTCCCAGCAGACTGTCCCACTAGTGAGGTTTGAACCCAGGGGTCCCATTGGTTTTCTCTGAAGTTTAGAGATCCACTCTTCTCCTAAGAGGATTCAAGGCCTGTGCTTATGACCGTGAGCTTCACACTGCCCCATCCTTCTGCTCCAAGGGGTCAGTTTATGGAAGCTCCTAACACAATCTACTGAAGGTTATTGACATTATAGCTGTCATTTACAGCCCACAGTGAGTACTGGAATCCTGTCATGCTCCATCTGGTCACCTTCCTTTGGTTAACAGAGTCCTTGCTCCCTCACCCAGGTGCTGAGATCCAGGTATCTTAGGGTTGATCATGTCTGAGATCTTCTCTGTGCTGCCTGGAATTAAGGTTGTTACCCATCATGCCCTCTTTATCTACTGGGCCAAGTATAGAGTATTGGCCTGTATTTGTAAACACCAGCCACGATCATATTTCCTCTAGCATGTAGTCTTATATGTCCAGTTTCCATAAAGAAGCCATGCAGGTGTATGCTTTCAAATGTTACCAGTTAGTGTTTAACTGGGATGGAGGCAGAGGATATGTAGAGTATACCTACCCATAGATATAGCCTGTCTACATTTCTACAACCCTCCCCAAATGCTTCCCATTTGTTCTCTGATCATTCAGGCTGAAATAAAGAGGACATGAATGCTCTAGGCCTATCAGAGTCCTGCTCACAGAATGAGAAGATTGCGAGTGTGCTTTGTGCCTCTGCGTGCAAAGTGGGGGAAAGGTTGATCGTTAAGTGAGCCAGAAAACTGTCTTTTAATGAAGCATAAGTAATGATAGAAGCACCCATTTAATTACATGTTCAAACATCACTATCAGCCCACTCAATGTTGCTGGGATGCCACGCAGGCCATGATCATCTTTCTCCGTGTTTGAAAAGCTTAAGTTGTTGTCTGCCTCTTCTTTAACTCAGGTTATTTAAAATAGAACACAGAAGTTTGTCAAATGCTTCAGTCTCATGATATATTGATAAAGTAAGCCAGTCTATAAAGACTATACTTGACTTTTCCATCACCAAGCATGGAATAAATCTTTTGTGCACTTTCTGGGTGGTTTTTATTGTTTTGGTTTGGTATATGATTTCACATATCTTACATATTATATGTTCGTATTAAAAGACATTATGTTAGATTAAAATTACTTCTATGTAGTGTATATCTACAAATTGTTCTGAATTTTAATAGATGAACTTACTGGTTTTTTTTGTTGTTGTTTTTTTTTTTTTTTTTTACTTTTTTGGTTTTTCTAGACAGGGTTTCTCTGTGTAGCCCTGGCTGTCCTGGAACTCTCTCTGTAAACCAGGCTGGCCTTGAACTCAGAAATCTGCCTGCCTCTGCCTCTGCCTCTGCCTCCCAAGTGCTGGAATTAAAGGAGTGTGCCACCACTGCCGGGCTATGAATTTACTGTTGTTGCTATTTTGTTGTTACTGTAATTTTTCTCTTCCAATTTATAAGATATAAAAGTGTTGTCCTACCTATCTTTCAGTACTGAGTACCAAACGTTTAAATAAGGAATCATTTTCAGCAATCTCTCTGGTGTTCATCTCTTCTCTTGATGGGTACATTGACCTGTGGATGTTAGGCCTAAAGCAATAGCTTATGTGCAGTGTGTGTGTAAATGTGTGTGTGTGTGTGTGTGTGTGTGTGTGTGTGTGTGTGTATGTAAAGGTGTGCTCAGTGTCCTTTGTCTCAGTCTGTTCTTCTGTCGGTTTGTCCAAGAGAACACCAGTGGCTCTAAGTGTCCTGACCACCACAGCTTTGTGATGAAGCTGGCTTCATCTTTGGTAACGCACATGACCTCTGCCACCACCTTTGCTCTTCTTTAGAAATCGCTTTGCCTCCCCTGGCTGTTACTTGGGTCTCATAGAGGTTTTTTACTCCAGCTATAAAACAGAAAATAGTTATGAGATTTTTCTTCATGTCACTATTTCTGTAAGTCCGTGTTTCCTGAAGTCAGGATCCAAGAAATTCTTCTTTCAGGTTGGTCACTTTATCTCTGGAGTTAATGTGTGTAATGTTCTGTCTTTTTAATGTAAACTTATTTGTTGAAACTAACTATATGTTTACAAAATATGAAAGCAGTAAGAAAGAATAAAGGATACAGAGAATAAATGTAGCAGACAAGGAAAACTGGGTGGTTAAATAGACCACTCATGCTGCCTTCCTTAGATATTTCATGCACCAAGTTTGTTGGTCTTGGAGGTTCAAAAACTGAATAAGTGGGGAAAACCACACCATGCAAAGCAGACAGATTGTAAAGGATGATATGCCTTGTTGTGACTATAACTGTGTAGCCCAGTGCCATAAATGCCTCCATACTACCCGCCCCCCACCCCCCCCCACACACACACACGGAGGCAGAAAGGGAAAGGGAGAGGAAGAGACAGAGACAGAGACATGGGGGGTGGTGCTAGCAAATCCAGATAAACCGGTCTACCTGTAATGTAAACTTGGCAGTAGTGTAATGGAAAAAAAAACATGACCTGAGGATCTATAATCGAGACTCATTCTGAAATGGCTGTGGAACCAGTGTGGTTCAGAAGATCCACAGTTTACAATGCTTGATCATGCGCCAGGCCCTGGCAGAAAGAAACATAAACCCTTAATAAGCAACTCAACTTAGCTCACCTTTTAACACTTCCCACGTGATAACGATCCAAAGAGTGCTCACTTTTAAGACCTTCTGAAGCAAGAATGAGGGAAGTTTCAGATGAAGGGAAATCTGTAAGGACGCTAATCAAAGTTGCCATGCAGTTGGAATGTGAAGTTATCACACATCCAGTGTCTACCAGAGCACACTGAGTCAGTCTCCTCAGAGATTATGTCAAGTTCTTAATTTATATGCTGAAATGGGCTTAGCTGCACTCATAGATGGTAATAACATACTATTTAAGAACTTTATATAGTGTGATCAGACATCTGCAGCTAGAACAGCAGATTAAATCTCAGCTTCAGACTTTACTAGCTCTGCATCCTTAGAGAACTTCCCCCATTACTTTCCAACCCATTTTTAAAATCTGTAAATGGAGATAATGACCATCTGAGAGAAATCCTTCCTATATAGCACTCATTCAGTAGTATCAGCTGTTTTTCCCTAGGAACATGGTAGGCTCCCCTAGTTGTGGTCCGGAGTTAGAGTCATGTGACTTAAGTACATCTAAATAGGTCTCATCAGTGCCTCCTAGAAGCAAATGGAATGTTGGCTAGCAGTAAACAGCATCCCTAAGACAGGTGTGAAGCAGAAACGAAATGATTCAGTAGCCTGTTAAAACTGAACTGTGGGAGTTTGTTTATGTTTGAGAAAAATTGAATGATGGAACTGTTGGCCAAAGAGGCAAATCATTTAAAATTTACATCGACAGCCAAAATATATGTAACATTTCATGTATGAAAGGTTTTCCTCTTTCAATTGTATCAAATATTTATTTATTTATATTTATTTATAATTAATTATCTACAAAGTGGTTTGGATGTGAGTACAGCACAGGTGGGATATATATATATATATATATATATATATATCTATATATATATCACATATATACACACATATATCTACACACACACACACACACACACACACACACACACACACACATATTACCTACACATATATATGTTACAAACCCAGACATATATATGTATATTAACATATATGTTACTATCATATACACATATCACACTAATGTGATACTAACACATACATGTTAGCAGGGATAATCACAATGTCTTTGTGCAAAGAAAACAATTGTGACCATTTAAAGAAACAAGCTTTTGTGGTACAAAAATAACTATTACAAAGAACGCTTGTTTACCCTTTAAGAATCTGAGCATTTTGTGTCTGTCTTGATTTCTGATGGAAGAAGATGTGACTGCGCAGTGAAGGCCTGGACTGAAACTACATCCCCACGAAGGAGTGCAGTCAGTTACGCTCACTCCTTGACTTAGGCGACTTAAATGAATAATGAAGCAGTGGTGCTCTCAGCTGGCTTCCCCCTCCATGAACACAGCGCATTCTCACATCCATCTCATTAACCTCACATGGCCACACTGTGCTTATCAGCCTTACAGATGGCTACTACTGAGGTTCAAGGACTCTGGTGACTAGCCCACAGCTGAGCAGCGGATGCAGGGTTGGCCTAGACATGGACACAGGAGTCCTGCCTCTGGCTTCGGGTTCTCACTGTAGAAGAGAATCCACTTCCCATCAGGAATAAGCAGACACTGCCCATCAATGGGAATACACCCCTTTTAAACTTTCATCTGAATCTATACCCTGTAAGAGCCAACACCCACCAAGACACTATTCTTTGACATTCATTGGTGTTTGTAAATATTACTTAATGTCATTTTTCTCCTTGCTAGAACATGGATGGAGTTGTTAGAAGTGCCCGACCTTTAAATGTAGAATGTTTAAATTAATTCACGTTATTACTTCAGTTTCACAGTTGAGCGGTCTTGTAAATAAAACTTTTCCCTCATTAGAAGTGAGACCAATCTTGCAGCTCCCCACAGGTCTCCTCTCTTTCACACCATGCTATGCCTCATACACTGCCCTGCAACCCAGGGGAGTCCACGCACAATCGGTGAATTAAACCAGAAATAATTTCCTGTAGCATTGTGTCATCACCGCAAGGATGAAAAGGAAAAGGTCTATTCATTTCTTTTGCACTTAATTAGGAAAAACTTAAACGAAGTCTTCCAGAAGTATCTAAAGTTTAACAGACCAATATTTAGATTTCTCAGCTGGTACAAATCTCATCTCTACCTCTTTGCTGAATGGTGTTATGAAATTCATTCTCTCCCCCCCTCCTCTCTTCTCCCTTCTTTCCCTTTCTTTCTTGATTGTGTGTGTGGTGTTTGTGATCACTTTTGCTAAGGAGAAACTTGAGCCTCGATTCACTTTTAATTTTCAAGTGATGACATGCTCTGTGCCCACAGTTGTGTGCCAAGGCAGGAATATTAACTGTAACACCTCTCTATGGGTAAATTATAGTCTTCTCAGTTTCCACTCTCTTTCATGTACATAAAGCCTGCCCTCTTTCCTTCACAGAGATCTCTTCCCCCCAACCCCCAAGTTATTCAGACTTGAATTTACCCTTTTACACATTTCTTTCCTAGTAAGACATCTTTCTTCACTATTAGGTTACTCTCGCAAGGTGATGTGTTGCTGGGCTTTGGTTCTTACTGTACTGAAAACCATTTCTCCATCTTATTAGTAAATTTATTCATTTTCTTTGATTCATGATTTTAGTTCCAGCAAAGATAAGAGGCCTTCTAATGCTACGATAGGACTCAAGGAGGAAAAGAGACTCTCTATTTTACATTTACTTGAAGGAAAAGGTCAAGTGAGGTGCCTGACAAGGGTATGTCTCAAGGAACAGATTCTCAAAAGTGACATCGATAGAGATACTTGATAGGAGAAGACAGCTTATACTGTGGTCACCAAAGCCCAGTTATGCAATGCTGTGCTTCATTCCTACTTGGTAGATGAGGAAATTTCTGGAATTCATTATAAATATTTAGATGACGATGCTTAACACCATCTCCAACCTGTATTCAGTGCAAGCCTAGGATTAAGTTAGGCTGAAGGGCAGTTGGATTATAGCATATAAGGAAGCATTTCACTTAAATACCGCACACACATTGATCCTGTTCCTTCTGGATGTCCCTCTGCACCCTAAAGTCTTGAGCCTAGATACATAGTCCAGCACTATGTCTCTCCACTAGAATCCCTTAGCGTCTTCCCAGTTGTGAAGGGCATGCGTGTTTCTGAGATTTTTTAAACAGCCGCTGTGGATAAGCTTGTTCCTGGTTAAGATCCAGGAATAACTACCTGGGAGAACAGCACGTTTCTCTTTTATCTGGAAGTTACCAGGAAGGACACTCAGCAGCAATCCATATTTCCTATAAAAATTAAGCACTTACTACAGGACTCTGAATGGCTAAGACAAGTGAAAAAGATTTGGCCAGAGAACTGTTGGAAAGTCTGCTGTGAGCCCAGGGGAGATAGACTGAGATTGGCATTTGGGAGAGACCACGCTTACTTCTGTTAGCTTACCAGGAGGACTGGTTGCTGTTAATGACAGTACACCTGACTCACAGGTGTTCACCGCACCAAAGTAGGCTAGTGGTGTGATGTGTACCTTGGGGCGGATACGGCAGAATTTATAAATACATTTCTCCAGTTCTGATAAAAGCCATGCAAACCACAATGTGTTTGCAACTTTATTATACAAAATCAGTCTGTCTACATCAACTTTGTAAGGCTCTGGTGTAGTTTGTGCTCCTTGGATGTAAAGGAAGCTGAGCACTCATAGGGAGGTTGTTTTTATGTTGCTGCTGCAAAACTCATGGGCTTTCACACAATGGTTAGTGCAGGATCCCAGAGCTACATCATGTTGTATGTTGCCCACAGTGGAAAAAAAAAAAAAAAAAAAAAAAAAAAAAAAAAGCAATGTTGCTCTTCCACAGGCTGCTTCAACTCCTGAAACTCCATGTGCCTCATGTTCAGTGATGTGCCAGCAGCCTGTGTCACCATATTTTTGTGTCACTTACTACAAGATTGGCATAATCTGATTACAACAAATTAAACTGCTCAGTTCGATGACGCACACACTCCTGCCACATAGTGTACTTTATTTGTACTTGACATTCAGTACCCTTCCATGGCAGATAATAACATTAACCCTAGTATATAAACACAGAAACCTCACTTAGCCTGGTCCCCTAATTTGCCAGGAGTCACACACTTAGGGTCACGTGTTTCCATACTCACCACCCCCAGGTTTGTATTGTTATATAATGCCTCAGAGCTGCATATGGACAGCCTTAAAAGGTGGGCACAGCAACTCCAACTGGTGACGCTGCACAGCCATGAACCGTTTGTGATTTGACTATGCCTGTGCAGTGAATGCCCTGGGATCCCAACACGTGTATTCCGCATTTTCATAAAGGCAAAGAATTGAAAGGTATCCATAGTAGGGGATTAGGAAGGCTTTACTCAATATTCGTGTATTAAGGAGTCATGGGGGTGGGTCTACTAGTGTAGGGCACTGACTGTCTTTCAAGACAGTACAACAAGTGGGAATTTGTCAGTGGAAAGAAACAGAAAAACATGGCAGGATTCTTTTTTAAATCTTTTTTTTTTCCTTATTTTTGGGGGGTATGTTTTCTTATGTTATCTCCTTTCCTGGTTGCCCTATGGAAACCCCCTATCCTGTCCTTCCTCCTTAGGCTTCTATGAGAATCTTCCCCTACCCACCCACCCAGTACTGCCTCACCGCTCTAGCCTTCCCCTACACTGGGGCATTGAGCCTTCACACAGCCAAGGGCCTCTCCTCCCATTGATGCCAGGTAAGGTAATCCTCTGCTACGTATGCGGCTGGAGCCATGGATCCCTCCATGTGTACCCCTTAGTTGGTGGTTTAGACCCTGGGCGCTCTGGTTGGTTGATATTGTTGTTCTTCCTATGGGGTTGCAAACCCCTTCAGCTCCTTTAAGAATGACCAGGGTGATAAGACAGCTTGATGTATTTAGGAGTTGTGGAGGAAATGATCACCGGACTCTCTTCCTTCCTTCCTACCTTCCTTTCACCTTTAATTTTTGTATCCTCCTCCCTCCATTGCTGCCTTCCTTTTCCTCCTCCTTCAGAAATGTGCCTAGCTAGAGACTAGACTGAGAGAAGGCACCCACCGGGTCCAGTGAATCTGTATTTCTCACCTCCTGTGATTTCTGCATCCAGTGCATCTGACACCCTTAGAACGAAACAGCCCTTTCAGAACTCCTTCTGCTAGCATTAGAGAAAACTGTGGAGTGCCACCAGAGTTCTTTCCTGAGGCCTAAGGCTAGAATATCCTCTGCCCATTATTGATTACGATCATGGAGTAGTTAGCTCTTGCCGTTAGAACTATGCTCACGCTAAAGGTGTTACAGCCAGATGTATGTGCTCCAGATTCTCATTACAGGCTGCTGACCTCTCCCTATAAATCTGAGCTCGAACTTACCAGCTTTCTCCTTGTTGTCCCTAATTGGAAAGTTCTCTGCTCTATACAGGTACAAAATGTACGATCAAAGCTTGAATTTCTGCCCCTTATTAACATTGCCTTTGTGACTTATTCCCCCAATTCCCTTTCCATTGGAAATCTAGCTGAAACACATTGCTCAGCTTTGAATACAAGTGAGCTTAGGTAGAACCCATTACATACCGAAGTATCCACTAATCAGGAGCGCTGATATGCCGGCAGCTAGAGAATGTTAAAATGGCCTTTAATAATTAATTACTCACATGCCATTTTTTACTGAATAACCCAGAAAAAAATTATGAAAATTTCAGCAGATGGAAACTTCTTTTAGTGTTTGAAAAAAAATCCAAGTACCAAGTATATAACATTAAATTGTGTGAAGGGTCTGTAGGAGGTATATAATAATTTCATAGAACTTGTCCTTCAGGTGGACTCTATGGGACAAAGATGAATGTGTGTCTATAGGAGGAAGAGTGCATATTTCTGACTTTCCTCATCTATCAGGAGAAAGTATTTCCTGGATTTAATCTTTTGGATTTCTCACTAACGTCATATGTTCATGCTAGGATATTTTCCAGGATGCTATTGTGATATCCCTTTTAAGAAGAAGGAATGTGCCCTGTACTCAGGAGCTCTTTAACAGCAAGATGTCTCTGTCCTGGGTCTTCACATAAGACTTAATTAGAATCAATATAATTCAGTGACGCTCATGCTCATCTTAAGTGTACATTTAGACATGTTGGTATATGTACACATTTAAATACTTATTTCACTTGATTCATTTAAATAGCATTTTAATAGAGTTGTTTGGGATATTCTAAATGAGTTTTATTCTCCTAAGAGTCTTTATCTCCTTATATTAAGAGATATTGAAGCAATTTCAAAGAAGAGAATCTTGACCTGCAAGATCTAATCAGATGGAGTAATCACAACTTTGAGATGAAGTTATGTGCATAATTACTGTATAAAATTAAAATGACGATTCAGATACATCTCTGTGGCACTATGTGCTCAACTTCCTACAGATACTACATTCGAGTTTTTAAGTAACCTGTGACGTGTTATATTTGAGGAAGAAGATACTGACTTTTAGTGGTTTCTTTGGGGTTTTATACACAACCTGCTCATCAATGGTTGCCCCAGAAATGCAGATCAGACTCTTAAAAAAATTCTATATGTAACTGTCTCCAACTTGGCAAGCATAGGTAAAATCTTCATGTTTATGTGCTGAACATTTTTAAGGGTCTATAAAAGACCAATAGAACCCATATTAGTTGTGTTGATCAATAATTAACACATAAAAAGTATTACTGGATGCCTGACATGGTGGCGCACGCCTTTAACCCCAGCACTTGGGAGGCAGAGGCAGGTGGATTTCTGAGTTCAAGGCCAGCCTCATCTACAAAGTGAGTTCCAGGACAGCCAGGGCTATGCAGAGAAACCCTGTCTTGAAAAACAAAACAAAACAAAACAAAACAAAACAAAACAAAACAAAACAAAAAAGTATTACTGGGTATACTAGACAGCATCTATTACTTACTTAAATATCAAACTATAAGGCTACCATGGTATCTTCAATGGTCTTCATGAGTTTCTGTTCCTTTCTGTTATCATCTAGGATGTTCTATACCTTGTTTTCTGGACCCAATGTGAGTTACACTCATTAATTTAATATTAGTATCAAATACTAATGGACTCTACTGCCCTTCTAGCCAGTTCCTCTCACTGTGAAGTATCCACTCAGGAGGATACATGTGGCAAATTTTGTAACATCCCCCCGACCCGCCGCTTTTTTTTTTTTAACTTAGCTTTAACTGGAATGATTCTTTTAAAAATGTTGACTTATTTCATAAAGATTCTCAGTCATTTCAACATCTGGTTAAGGGGTTGAGGGCTCATTTCCCACAATTCTCTTGGCTTTATTTCTCTCTGAATTACCCAGGGTTCTCTAGAAACGTGCACCTCACAGAATGACTTTATATTAAAGGGAGTGTGTTAGATTGGCTCGTAGAATACTGTGTGGGTGGTCCAGTATGGGCTGCTGTCCCTCTGAAGAGGCTGGGCACTAAGGTGGGGTGCTTTAGCAGTCCCTGTCTGGTGCTAAAGGACAGCAGGACCCTCGGAGCAGCCCTGGTTCTTCAATATACAGGGGAAGATTGAAGTTGGTTCTGGCATCAGTGGAGGGAGGCACAGGCATAGGGCAGATGAACTTGAAACCAGCACATGGCACTCTCCAGCAAGATACAAAGCAGCAAGCAGGCAAAGAAACAGACACTCTCCCTCCTTCTGCATCTCTCGGCCACCACTGTGAGTGCCAGCTCCACTCTGGGTGGATGATCTCACATGCAATCCAGACAGCTCCTCAAGGGCACCCAGAGGCTCATCTCTTAGTTGATTCCGGATCTAGTCAAGTTGACAACCAAGATCATTCATCATGCTGTCTTTGTTTTTTCCTGAGGACATTAATTTTTAGTGTGTCCCATCAAGTTTCTGTTCGCCACAAAACAGTGTGTTGTTTTAGTCCTGACATAATCTTGCCCTGTCTAAAGTTCTTATATTAAAGTGATACACAGAGCACAATCATTATCTTTGGGACAGGGAGAATATAAACAAAGAGACTAAAGCAAACAAAAGAGCTGTTTAAAAGCCCCTGACACCCAAGTGTGGAGACTTCCTACTTCAACGGGCTCTGCAATTCTCAGCCTACATTACATAGACATTGCACAGTTTGATTCAATTCTCGCTCAGAGTCCATGAGAGGACCGTACCTTCACACACCACAACTGTGATTCTCCAGATTTTCTACTAATTCTGTCAAACTTCTTTGAAGATCAAGCATTCTCAGGACTCCCTCTCACATTTGGTAGTTCCCTAGATAAGCTCCTCAGACTTGGACAGCCATTTTACTGTTGCAAAAGGACAAAGATCAAATGGCCACCTGAAGAGGTGCATCCTGAGAGGCGGGTGTGAGGTCAGAGAGACTTATCCTCTGCTTGCAGCTCACAAACTTCCCAGGAGTTGCTGTGATGTTTGCTCTTTGCTTCTTTGTTCCCCATTTGAACAGTTGAAGAAAACTCAGGGGTGTTACTGGGGGAAGTAGAGGCACCCCATTAGTAAGCTGATTAGAAAGGATCTCTGAGTTCTTTCTCTCTTGAGTTGGGGGAGGAGCACACTTCATGATTACAGCTTATGTGTTTTCACTTAAAATTTTGCAAACGTCCCTATCTTGCTATTCACAAGGTAAACTTGTACTGTTTGAACACTGAGAAAAATTTCAAATTTTACTATTCTGAACAGTATGATAATTTTTGCTTGCTACAAGAAACTAAATGACTGGTGTTCTGAAAAAAAAAGTGGTTTTTTGTTTGTTTGTTTGTTTGTTTGTTTTTTCCAAAAATACTCTTAGATTCTGTCTTCCCAAATAGCAAGAGGACCCATGCCATTGCTGACTGCTAAATCCATTTATCATGCGAGGGTTTGAAATTGTTTAGGATCGCTTTCGATGACCGCCCCTCCCCCTTTACCATTTGATTGACAGATATAATGAAAGTGGCTGGCAGCCCCTATCAAAACCAAGAGATGCCAGGTATTAACAAGCGAAAATAGCTACCGTTCATCTAAGCAACCGCAAAAAAGAGCCCGAAGTTCTAAGTTTCTTTTCCAAGACATTACACAAAAATATAACATAAATATATTTTGGTCTTAAGCCAAAATTTCCTCAACAAGCTAGTAGCTCATACATACTATTTGAAACCACCTCGTTTTCAGCTTTAATTTCCCTAGACAATTGAAACATGGCAGCTATTTCCACATGTACGCACTGGAGTGAACTTGGGGAAGCACATGGAATGTAACTGTGGAGGTAGCCATCTTCCATCTCTGCCCCAGAGGCCTCTCACACTGCTGAAGGAAGCATCTCTCCTTATTATTCCTATGTTCCTTTCTAATAAATTTTAAATTCAGGAATACATTTAATTTGTCTATTGTGTTGGCAGAGCAGGTGTGTGTTTAGCAGCTGCCAGGTTTTCTAGGTAATTATTAGTCATAATTAGCACTCTTTTACCTAAGCATTTGAAAACTTTCCTGAGAAGCATTTTCTCCAACAGAGATCTTGCGCCCAAGAATACACAGCTCCTGCCTTGTGGGACATAGTAAACCTGCATCCATATGTGAATAGTTTCAGTTATTCTAAAGCTATAATCATGCAGTAATTTTGAGGTGCATTCTTACATTTGGCCAGCATAAAAACAAATTAGTCTGTTGTGCTTTTTTGATTAGAAAATACTGCCTTTGCAATGCTCCTACGTTTATATTTGAGACAATCATTCCGTGTATGTTTTTTCCTTTTTTGATTTGGGGAGACTGTCTCAGTACTAGCGCAGATTCAGAGGCCCCCTCCTGAGGTACCAACGTGACAGTGGACATCAAGCTGAAGCAGGACTAAGTGCACCCTCTGTCACTGAGGCCAGTCAAGACCGCCCGGCTAGAAGACGGGATCCAAAGGCGGGCGGGAAACAGGGTCCTAGAGAGCCTCTACTCCACATTAAGACCAAACTGCACATCTGCTGCAAATGTGTAGGGCTCTAGGCCCAGCCCCTGCATGCTCTTTGGCTGGTGGGCCTACATGGACCCAGGTTTGATGACTCTGCAGGTCTTCATATGTTGCCCTTGACTTTTCTGTCTAGCTCAATCTTATCCCCCACTCTTCCCCAAGATTTTTTGAGCTCTGCCTGATGTTAGACTATGGGTCTATGCATCTGTTTCCAATCAATGCTGGATGAAGCCTCTCACGAGACAGTTATGGTAGGTTCCTGTTTGTAAGCATAGCAGAATATCATTAACAGAGTCAAACATTTATCGTTTCTTTTACTTTTTATATCAGTACTATTTGGCTTTAACTGGGTCTCTGAGCTATCTAGTCTCTGGTACTTGGTCACCCAAAGAGTGTCAGGTATGAGTTCCATCCCCTAGAATAGACCTTGAGGCACATGAGGACCTTGGGTGGTTGCTATCATAAACTCTGTGCCACGGTAGCACTTCATATCTTGTAGGCAGGACAGAGAGTTGATCAAAGGGCTTGTCACTGGCTCAATGTTTACATTTCTCTCTTGGTAGCACACAGAGTGTGTTCCCATGTCAAAGACCCTAGAACATGTGGGTGAAAGCTCTATGTATGCACCAGCTCTGCCTCTTGTGTTGAATGAATTGTATGGGCATTATCTTCAGCAATGGGGCCCTAATGTCCTTTTGCTGAGAGCAACCCATTGTTTTGGCAACAGCCTGATGGTTTGGGGATTTCTATTGGACCCCTTTGTCCAACAAATCAATTAGATGTGACTGTTCTGGTACTGGAAAGTTCATTTGTTGACAAGAAATGGCTAGTTGAAACTCTGTCTCCCTCATTATTTGGAGACTTCATTGAGATTGTCTTCATATATTTTAGGAAGTTTCCACTGCACTAGGTTTTCCTACTGCTCCTCAAATACCTCTCAGCTCTACTGAACTTTCTCCTTATCCCCTCTCTCAACCCTATCTCCCCTATCCTCTCCACTTGATCCTCCCATTCCTGTCCCCATCTAACTCCAATCTACCCATAAAATCTATTTTACCTTTCCAGGGAGATCTATGTGTTCCCCCTAGTCCCTTCCTCCACGCCTCACCTCTGAGTCTACAGATTATAGCTTGGTTATCATTGATTTAATGGCTAATACATGCATATAAATGAACACATGCCATATTTATCTTTCTGTACCCGGTTTACTTCACTCAGGATGATTTTTTTTCTAGTTTTGTCCATTCTCCTGCAAATTTTATGGTGTCATTTCTTTTTAACATCCAAGCAATACTCCATTGTGTAAATGTATTATGTTCTATTCATTCATGCTTCTGCTAATTAACATTTAGGTTGTTTCCAATTTCTGGCTGTTATGAAGGAACAGAGCAGCAATACACATGGTTGAATGAATGTCTTTGTGGAAGGGTGAAGCATCCTTGTGTATGTATGTATGCCCAAGAGTAGTATAGCTGGATCTTGAGGTAGATGGATGTCCATCTTTCTGAAAAAAAATGTCATACTGATTTCCATAGTGCTTGTACCCCCACCAGCAATGGTATAAAATGGAATATAAAAGTAGTTATGATTTGAATGACCCTCTTTAAGAATGGTTTGGTCCCTTCCTTTTCTCAGGATCTTTCCCTGTTCTTAATTCATCCTAGGCTGACAGGTAGTGTTCCACAGTCTTTGTAGAAGCTCTCGCTTTGCGCTTTGCTTCCCGCTCAGTTACTTCCTGTGATTGTAATTGTTTGCTTCTGTGACTGATCCTACAAAACTGTGAGATTTTTATATGTCAGGGCCTTACTGCATTCATGTTTGTGACTCTGTCCCCCTGAAATGGTACCTGGTATATAGTCGAGCCACAGCAAATATCTATTGGGTGATGATTTGAAAAAAATATTATGGATTAAAACCAGGTCTGATTCTTTGTTCAGATGGCCCAAACCTCAAGGCAGGGGTAGTCCAAGAGAGAAAGCACAGCTCAAGAGTTATCCCTTGAACAAGTCCAAAGTTTTTGAGTCCAGAAGTATCTGTAAGGGAGCAGAGGAAAAACGTGGGGTGTGCTTCAGAGAACTGGCACATCAGTGAATTAGGACTGTTGTTACGGGAATCGAATAAGACAGCTCCCATGATGCGTTGAGTGACATGGACACAATGGACACAGTAAAGCATGCCAGAATTTAAAAGAAATTTGTGGTGAGAGCTGGTAATAATTGGAAACATAAGCACCAAGAAGTTGAGAGATTTATTTAGCTACTGTGAATTATTGATGAGTTATCAGTGCCCATATATGTTCAAAATAGGTTTCCATTGATAAGTTTTCAATGGGTAATATAGATTAATATAATTCACTCGAACGTGACATAAATATTACTGAGTGATGTTATCTCTCCTCTGTAGATCCTGCTCTCTGCCATAGACCATGCTGCGTGCTCTGTGGGCAGTACCTTTACTTATGCCAATGTAAATATTCACATCATACAGATGAGGAAACAGAGGGCTAGAAAGTTCAATCTGCTTAATTTATTTCCCTCAAAGAACCTTAAATATCACACCTGGCATTAAATCTATTCTAATTGAATAAGAAACTTGTGCTTCACTGTACTATGACCCCGAGTCTCTATGAGTGCATGCTAGTTTTCTGCATGAAGTTAAAATTACTTAAATATGTGTCAACTTAGTTCTGTTTATGTCCTTTGTTCCATTTCTTCATCATTGAAATTCTGGACACTGTGAAAGGTATTATGGCTATAACATATCCATGTGTCTGTGTGTGTGTGTGTGTGTGTGTGTGTGTGTGTGTGTGTGTATTTTTGTGTGTGTATGTGTTTATAGATATGTGTACATGTGTGTGTACTGAAAAATATGGAATTGGAGATATAGATAATCATGCAATAACAATATTAATGAGTGCTGTAAAGAAAACAGTAGCATCTTTCCTTAAGTAGATTACAGAGAAACATTCTCAGGTGCTTTCTTCACTGTGGCTAAGAGTAATTAGATTTACAATGTAACTTACTGTAACCTAAGAGGATGCTTAAAATAGCTTTAGAGAAGTAATACCACACAAGTGTAATCAAGCCCAGAAATTTGAACGCATCGGCCTCTCAACAGCCTTGTCACTGCGCAGATGGCTTTGTGGTGAAATTTAGAATGGTTGGAGAAAAGTGTGACATCTAAACAGTCTTTGAAAACTGAATAAATGTCACAGCTACTTTCAGTGTGAGATGGAGATAGTGCAGTTATCAAGATAACCTACATCAGCTCTCAGAGAAACATGAATATCCTCTGTGATGACGCCTTTACTACCTTTTAGAGAGCAACATGCCTCCTGATTCAACTCATAAAGGGATATTATGCTGGAAATACAGGTAGAGCATTACCTAAGTAGGAATATTGACATTCAGATATTGATATTTGACATAAAATAAAACTAAGATAGGAAAATATTTCTTTTAAGACAAACAAAAACTACACACACACACATACACACACACACACGCATATAAAAGAAAATACAGCAAAGTGTGAATTTTCATCTTCATCAGTTGTTAACACCTAGAAACTGGCTTTTTCGGGCTTATTTTATAATATAAATAGCTAGTTTTTAAGAAATATTTGCACTGTTGATGATTCAATGACCTGTTTGTGTGATGTTTACTTTCACCTAGATACACTTGAGGTGTAGTTTGATTTCTTGGCTCCTTTCTTGTCTAAAATATCTTCATAGGCAACGCAGAAATTTCCCAATAGGTAGATATGCTTGTCGCCAAGGGTCAACTTCAAAAGCCTGAGACTGAGTTTCTGGGCCATCATGGAACAGCTAATATGCTTTCATAAAGTGTGAATATGTATAAAAGGCAAGGAAAGCACAAAATTAAAGCCACCGTCATCATCTGTGGACTCTGTCAGGCAAGCTCAACCTTTAAATATGGGAGTCAACAGTGCCATTTGAGTTCACATTTGAGAACATTTGTAGTTGAGCTACAAAAGATAACAGCTTAGGTAAAACCTCATAACATTTAGAGCCAGTTCAGGTGACTGTATTTGGTCACATTTGTAGCTGGAGTACGTACACTTTTAGTGTGAGGCTTCCCTCGTATTGCCTCACCTGCAAAATTCATATACTCTGAGTAAGGCTCCCAATTCTTTTAAAAGCCATTCTGGAGTGACACGCTCATATGAGGGAAACTTCAAACTTAGTTTAAAGGAATAGATAGGAGTCTGCTTACCTGAAAAAAAAGAACAATTCTTTAATAGGACCTTGCACACTAAGATGGAGAAGACTCAAAGCTGTGAGATAACATGAAAAGAGGTGTGGGGTGAAACCAGGGCATTTAGTAGAAGCAAAACGATGCTGTCTCGGTGATCCATTATTTCCTACTTTGGGATTTATGATTAACAGAGTGGAGTGAGTTGGTGACAAAGACAAAATGATGGAAGTGGCTTTAGAACGGTAGCCATGGTGGAGGTACTAGTACTGCTTTGGTTGTACTAGTGAAGGGCAGGCATCTGAAGACCTTGAGAGAGTGAACAGGGCAAAGATGACATCCAACAGAGACAATAGAAAGTCAGAGGATTATGCCCAGCTATGACAAACTACAGATTCTGGTGATGGAAAGAGTTCCAGGAACCTGCCAGGACTTTAAAGAACAAGACTCTCAGATATTTTAAGTCCAGGAGCTGGAAGAGTGACCACTGGAAGCTTAACGTTTACTCCGTAGAGCTTTGTGATCCAAGAGAATGTCAGCATGCAAGGTCTATTTAAGAGTTGTGAAACAAGCAGCCAGTGCCTGCTCTTGGTTGTGGGTACCTGCTGCAACTCTTCACTTCTGCTAGAAACCTGGCGTTACAATGCCTGCCACCTGCTAGGACTGCCCATGGTTCAAGCCCAGTCTGGGAGCTCCCCATATAAGTATCATGAACCAATAGTCTATGGCTTTTAAAATCCAGAGCAAAGGGGTTCCTAACTTATTGATTAGAACTTTGAGCCTGTGAATGTACCAGTTCTGTGGTTAGACCTTGGGCATTGTAAGCCTAGGATTGCTGGCTGCTCTTACCTACCTACTATTCCTATTTAGACAGAGCAAAAGGATCTTGTGTTCAGTTGGTTGGTACCAAAATTGGAGTTATCCTGAGCTTTCTGTTAAATTCCTGAATGTGTGGAGAAGAGAAGTCAATGAACTAGGAGTTGACTATTAATTTGGAAGAAGTGTCAAGGATCTAGCCAATGTCAAGGAGATTCTAGAATGAGATTAATAGAAGAGACATTAAAGACTGTATCAAAAGCATGAATCTATAGATTAGACATACAGTATCAATGTTGAAGACTTCAGTAACAGAAGTAGTCAAAGTGGCCGTGAAGTTCAAGCTGGAAGTGAATTATTTTAAAAAGAAGAGAATAGCGACAGGCTGAGGTCATTTTTTTTTTTTTTTTTTTTTGATGAAGTTACTGATTGCAGTCTGTGAGTATTGATTGCCATCATTAATTATGAGAGTATTTTGGGGTGGTGAAAAATGGATTTTGAAGACATGATCTAAAAGAAGATAGATGAGTCTTAGTGTTTAGGGTGAAGTGGCTTTAAAATGAATCTCAGTGAAGATGGATCTTCTCAGGAAGGAGAAGAGATAAAAATACAATGGCCACTAAAGATTTCAGGGAGCCTTTGTGTGTGCTACACCAGACCTGAATGGATGACAAAAAGAAATCTAACTCAGTCTTTGGAAGGGAAGATAGTTTCGCAATGTTATAAAGTCCAGGTTGAAAAGGGTTTGTTTGTTTGTTTGTTTGTTTGTTTATAAATGGAAGTCTACAGGGTGTAAAAGGCTGAGAAAGGCACCCAAAGTTGTGTGACAAAGTAGAGAGTGACCCAAATGGGAAATGCACAGATGGATGAATAATAGGTATTATTAAAGGGAGGAGTTAATTTGGGTTGTGAGAGCAATATCCAGAGATGCATCAGAGAACCTGAAGATATCATGGCTTTAGATATGTAGCTGACTGCATTTCCTATTGTGTTGCAAATACTGTTGTCCCCTGGTTTAACACACACTTTCCTTTGTGGGACATTGGAGTGACAATTCTTGCAGTATTGGACTTTTTTTTTTTTTTTTTTGGTTTTTCGAGACAGGGTTTCTCTGTATAGCCCTGGCTGTCCTGGAACACACTTTGTAGACCAGGCTGGCCTCGAACTCAGAAATCTACCTGCCTCTGCCACCCGAGTGCTAGAATTAAAGGCGTGCGCCACCACACCCAGCTCGAGTATTGGGCTTTTATTACTCACTAATCAGTTCAGAAATTAACTGGATTTATGCATCTAGCTTTGTGGGTTAGATTAATATTTGACAAATAGATTCCAACATGGCCCTAGGTGCATGCTTATAATATTTTTATTTTATGTATATAATATTTAAATATTTTTAATGTTTTATTTCTGAAAGAGTTATGCCATATTAGTTTAACATTTAGAATCTATGTATCCCATTTCTTTTTACTTATTCATAAGTCTCTTTGCTCTCAGTGAATTAATTGCTATTGTTACATATCAAAACAATATCCACTCAGCACTTTGGTAACTGTAAAATGAATTAAGACACTTGAGTTCACTGTATAGGATCACTTGTTCAGCTATCCATAAAGAGGAAGGTTTGCTTTTAAAGAGAATTCATGGCAGTCTTGACAGAATTCCTACAGAGAACTCAATATAGTTTAGCATGAGTGAAGTCCATTCATGCGTTTGTTTTGAATACATTTGGTGTTTGTTTAGGGATAGTATCCCTTAACTGTTTGCCTTTGTGGTCAGGATGCGACACCTCAAGAGTGGATCAGAAACTCAGGTCCTTAAAGCTCAACAACTCTCAAGAGTGGGTCAGAAACTCAGGTCCTTTAAGCTCAACAACTCCAAGGAATTACGTTCTGTAGACCTTTCTCCCCTTCTCTGAAATGGGCCTGTTAGCTTTGGCAGAATGCTTGGAAGGATCGGAGGGGTTAATTTCATTTCTCAGTAGTTCCTTCAGGTGATATTGAACAAAAATCCATCTCTCTGTAGTTCTAACCCCATTGCTTCAATTCCAGATCACAGAATTACATTGAAAAGTCGAAAATTTCTTAGAACCGAATTCCCTCCTAGTTCAATTTCTCTTATTTTTGCAGCCACCTTGGTTTTGAAATGCAATCATGAAATTTTTTTTTCTTCTTCAAAATTTTCTTTTCCCAAGAACAACAATTGAATAGAAACACAGGAACAACTCAGCCAAGCCCCTCAGCCAAGCTCCATGGCTCTCACTGGCTTCTGCACTCAGCTGGGAGCTGGGAGCAGCCCCTCCTGTGGAGGGGGCGCTCTCCTCCTGAATCCTGCAGCGGACTTCAGAATGGAGAGGCTTTGGTTCAGGCTCAAAATCACACTCCCTAGATGGAGTTCTTTGAGGTCTGTCCTTCAGAGGCTCGCATCACACTCCTGTAAAAACAATGTATGTAAAGATTAGGGTGTTCAGTTGGGTTCAGAGAACAGAAGGTGGATAGGGAGTCTGTTTCTCCCTCCATCTCTGGATGGCTTTTCCCCATGGATCCCCACACTCCAACCGCTCAGTGCCTTCTAGACGCCTCACTTAGTAATATCAAAACTCTGCACCATGAAATTTTGACTAGACAAGCTGACAAGGAGGGTGTTTGTAATGTATTTTGGCATTCTGGTTATTAATGGTTATTATTATTATTATTATTTTAGTAAAACAGCAAACAGATTCTATTTGCTTTCAGTGCCTGTAGACTTTTTTCATCTCAGACATAAATGGGAAGGTGGAGCATTTACATCCCTAGTTTAAAGCTATATGAATAAGATTCACTCATTCAACATTTTTTTTTTTTTGCTAAAGCTTTGAGATTAATTTAAAAAGAAACAATTTGGAATAATGTTTTCTCTTTTTATTTTTTTTTCTAAGATAGTGGGTGGTCTTCTTTACCTCCTTGTATATTGATATTTTAGGCTTTTACAAGTATTGTGCTAAAATACTTACCAAAGTATATGATAGAATTCCTTGGCCTTGACCCTGGACCTGGGTTCATTTGCAGCCACAGAAATGGCTCTGTAGTTGCAGGCAAAGGCTTTTCTGTTCTGCCTCCTGACTTTCAAAGGTCACCTCTGGTGACTGGATAACCTTACCACAGTGGGTTTGTTTCTATGTGCTAAGATAGGATCTGCTGTCTCACACCGGCCATTTAGCTGCAGAAGGAATGTTATTCTTCGACCTTGAACAGTGAGCGCCCTTCCAGTCTCCCCCCTTGGGTTAGTCAGCTGCAAATCAGCTGATGTGACTTATGTTTCTGCCCTTGTCAGTAGTCACTCGCTTCAAATTCTCCTTCCATACTGTTCACCAGTTGCTTCCAAAACAAACATGTTCTGAGGGGCTCACGTGGAAGGAAAGAGGAAATTTAGAAGAACGTGGCAGCTAGCTTCGCTGTTGTTTTGTCTCTATTATTAACACTAACTCTCCAGAAATTAATATTCTCTTCAAGGAAACTTTTGATAAGCCCTAACAACCACTGAGAATTCATAAGCATGACCATGATTAGAAAACATGCTCCTGACCTGAGGGGAGAAACTCTCCTAAGAGAATAGATTATCTTTCATTTCTGCTGAAATTCTAAATGCGAATCTCGATCGCGTTAAGCATCTACATTCACTCAGGTTTCTGATACAGTCCTTTATTTTGAGATGATTCTGTTTGTTAAGTACATCAATGCAGCTGCACTTAAAAACTAAATCTTCTTCTGTTTTTTCTTTATCATTTTCCAGATAACAGTGCACCATGTGTAAATGTGAATGCTGTGCTCACTGAATTGCACCAAACTTCATATGTTACTAGGTATGTAATGGTGCGTGCCCAATTTCACTGTTCTTTAAATGAACACCTTTACCAAGTACATGTCATGTGGGACTCTGTTAATACATGTTTTCTTTATTAGTTAGAAAAGATCAAATGTCCTAGCTTGTCTATAACTGAAATTCCTAAATCAAGCCATGAGAAAGGATAGATATAAGTACATTGCAAAATGCCAAAGACTACTGAAATAGCAGAATGAAATATCAGCTTTCTAAAATATATGGTTATTCAAACAACCTGATCATGTTCTACAAAATTACATAATGAAAAATATTGTTGAGCCTGGTATGTGTCTATATTCCCAGTGGTTAGGAGGCTAAGGCATGAAGATTGCCACTACTTGGAGACAAACTCAGGCTACATAAGTTCTATGCCAGTCACAACTACTTGTGTGATAGATTACACATGAATATAGCTTTCCATAGCCACTGATATTCATGCTTGACTTTTTTCTCTTAATGTTTTTCTTTCTCTTTTTATTTGTGTTGATTTTTGAGTAACTGTAGATCAAGTGAATTCTCTCACTTTATAGGCTTTTTAAAAGAAGAGCCTATACTTTAGGTACTGGTTTTACATTAATAGAATTCTAAAATCAAATTGATTTTAAACACATGAAATTCTTATTAAACTCTCTGCATTCTAGACATGGGATTTCAGAAGGTCGGACACACCAACATTCTTCAAGGTGAAGTTCCTTGTAAGACCATGCCAAACAAAAAAGGGTTTATTTTTTAAACTACCTTTTAAAAGATGTATTTGTTAGATATAATGTTATAAATATTAAACAAATCTCATCAGCTAACAAAAATATAAATTCTATATCTGTCTGTTTAAAAAAATTAAAATCAAGGACACATGTTAATACAAATGAAAAAAAAATGTATTGGCCTGCCTTCATATGACAAACTAGTATAAATTAAATGACATGGAATCTGAAGTTATGGATTAAAAATCAGGAATTCCTTATTTTTAATTTTTAAAACATGTTGAGAGTTGAGGTTATAGGAGAAAGAAAAAGAAAGCTTCCTTATCTCACTCTCGATATTATTATTTTTCCTAAATATTAATTGTATTTTATCTCACATGAGGATGGAAATGTGGGAGAAAATACCTTTTTAAGATCGTGGGGAAAGAAGATAAATATGTAGACATATTGGTTGATTGTAACAGACAATGCGAATAATCCATCATATCTATAAATGGAGTGAACTCAAAAGTCAAACCCTCATATCTATAAATGAAATTAGTTTAAAGTGCACCTGTCCATAGCTGTCACTGAAAACAGAAAGTTAAGTGTAATAATATTATAACTTAAATGTGTTTTAGTCAGATATGCAGATTTTACTCAGCCTAACATGATAATATGAGTAACTAGGTAAACTAACATGATAATATGAGTAACTAGGTAAACTACATTGTAATATTCGTTTCCAAGTTCAACTGAGTTTAGTTATTGTCACAAAGAGCATTTTGCAAGAATTTTTTTTTTTACCACATTAAGATAGTTGTGCATGAATAATCTGGTTCTTATAATCGTGGTATAAGACCCCGAGGGATTCCCCCCACTGGAGTCTCAGGACGGCATACACCCTCCATTCCTCTGTCTCCCTGGGGGAGATAAGTATCAGCCCGGAGCTCCATAAATAAACAGCCTCATGTGTTTGCATCAAGATGGTCTCTCGTGATTCCTTGGGTGTACGCCGCCATCCAAAGACTCGAGTGGGGGGAATCTCTCTGTGTCTTACAGTGGACATACATTGCCAACAGATTGCCTGACTGAATCCCCTGTGTGAGTCCATAAGGTCAAACCGAGCCTCTGGCCAGGCCAGGAGAACTTTAGGAGGTCATGCTGCTTCTGTCTGCTCTTCTGTCTTTGCTCACAGGAGATGATTTCAGAAACCTTACACCATGCTGTGCTGTTCTAGATATCTGATTCTTTTCAACCACACCTTTAAAGTTGATTGTATTGCTTTAGTAACCAGTTATACATCATGTTTTACATATGGAAGTCTTATTTTTCAAATAAATAATCAGTAAGCGTCTTGTATTTATTCATTTATATAAAATAGTATTTTTTCTGCATAAGCAACAACTGTTACTAGGATTAAGAATCATTTTATTATCATTTCATTGCTAATTAGTATACTATTTTCAAAATGTTAATTTAATTAACTAATAATCATGGTTTGGTGGTGGGTACTAGTGTATCTTTTCTTTTAACCTTTCTTAGTTAAGGGAATTAGAAATAGAAGTCAAATTTTTGTTACAAAAATCTATAGAATCAAGGAATATAAGTGATCAGATTTTAGATATATTTCTGTGGGAGTTCTGGAGCATTTCATACTTTTCTTGTCTTACTGGAGTGTTGTTTTTAATTTTTAGATTAATATCAGTGGAGTTAAATATATATTTTAGAGGAATTGCAAGTTTTTTTCAAACATACATGCACATTCTTATATACATTATCACACAGGGAAAAATTACCTGTTGTATCATTAGTTTAAACATTATTATTTTAAAATTTAAAAAACACTAGATTGAAATGAATTTATGACTTTTTTGCAAAAACCATATTTTTTTTAAATTTGAGTTGGACAGAAACGTAAGTATATGCATTACAGTTAGAATACAGGGTCACTACTAATGATGTGTGCTCATTGAGTTAAATGATCCTTCCATGCCTAATGAAGACAACATCAACTGCAGAACTTTAGAGAAAGCTGCATGGTAGAACTCTCTCAGACATGGAGTTAGATACTTTACTGTTAACACTATAATATTCCCAAGGTTACCCTTGCTTCTTTGGTACCTCTAGGAGTCAATCTTGGCATATGGTGCTCTCCGGTGGAGACTAACACAAGGGTATCCAGGCACTGTGATCTCAGAAGAGTACAGCAATAGAGCTATCTTGTGAGTTCCCTTGATGTGCAATGGTATTTCTGTCTGTCTGCTTTCCCCAACTCATGGCATTTGTTAAATTGGGACATTTTGACATGGATGAATCTGGACTTTACTTGCTAGCTTTGTCCTGTAAGCAAATTATGATTGTTGGGGAAGTTTATACTATGTTATGTAGCTCCTACTGGATACAATTCCCTGTCATCCCTGTCATTGCCACTGTTAAGAGCTCAAGCTCAGACTGTGGCTTCTGTTGCATGGTTTCAACTCTTAGCGAGGATGCTTCCCAGTTAAAATCTGTTCAAACACGGTATTTTCACCTATAAAGTGAGAACCTTGCAAAGTTTCTTCATTTTCACAATCACAAAAATGATTTTAGTCTATTTAAAGGGCAAAGTTTGTTGGAACAAATTTAACAAATCTTAGAAGCCAAGTAAACTTAACTCTTTTATTGTGATTGTTATTGTGATTGTTGTATACATTCCGTAAGTGTGTCCTATTGTTTAAAAAGGTTGGATTTAGTAGCATTCAGAATTTAGGACTAACGGCTTTGGGGTAAATACCTTTTAATGAAACTAAATGCTCTCATCATCACAGTGTGATGTCACAGAGTTTTTAAAATACCATGCTTTTAAGTCATTCTCTTCATTGTTAGTATTATCACAAGTATTAATTAATTATTAATGAAGCACAATTAGCAGACTCGGTGATGTTTCATTTCGTAGGAATCGTTTACCTTTCTGCCTTAGCCTCATTACCTTTAGAGTCTTTATGTTTGTGTTGATATCACTGTTCAAGCATGCAGAGACCTTGGCACCAGGAAAAGCCTGCACCATCCTTTAAGAAGAGGCCTAGTTAAGAAATGTTTCAAAAGTGAGGGAAACCTACTTGAAATGCTGTTTCCCATGATGTTCTGTAAGAAGGCATTTGTTAGTTGGATGGGTAGAGATGTTCTTCATCAGGGAATGGTGTTGGCTCTTTGGGTAGAAAACAAACATTTGATTAGCCTGTTAGAACTCGCTCACAGAATCTACATCACAAGGTACATACTTTAATTTACCCAGCTAGCATGAGTTGTATACATTTTAATCTTAATGGAGAAATGTCTCTCCAAGGCTTTCCAGGTATGGGATTAAACCTCTATGAACCTTGAAGTGGCAGAATTAGGCAGTGAGGTAAGATCTGTTTACTGCATCCAGCTACCCACACAGAGGCCAGTGGCTCCACACTGTGTGTGCCAAACAGTTTTTAATTGTGCATTACTCTTACAGAGCAGCCTGTCTGTGCCTGTCTTTTAACATCCCCCCCCCCCCCCCCCCCCCCCCCCCCCCCCCCCGCCCCCGGCTTTCTGTAGGGAAAACAAACAAATCCAAACAAAACACATTTTCACACAGACATCTGAAACACGAGAAGAACCGCTGATTTAAATTGGATACTTAAACATTATCCTCACAAGCCTGTCGGGTATGTGATTAAGAAACAGACAATGACACTGTGCTCATGGCTAAATGAGATTTCTGTGTCATTCTCCAAACAGAGCTGCTCCTTTTGTGGTACCATTCAGGTAGGACCCTCTGTCTGTCCCCACTTTACAATTCTACCTTTATCACATTTTTCTAATTCCCATCGCATTCACCTGAACCTAAGAGTCACAGAGTGCCAAGGGGCTTTCCCCAAAGGTCTAATGATGTACACAGGTCTTCAGTGGCCTCAAAGATGAACTTCAACATTCTATACAAGTCATTGCCCTTTCTTGCCCCAGCTTTAACTTAAATATGACTTTAAAAACAAACAAAAAACATGCTGCAATGAGTTAGCAGGAAGTGTCATGTCTGTTCCTCAATACGGCTTCTCTATCTCTCTTTCTGGAATTCCTTTCAAGGGAGGAAGCTGAGCACAGCCACCTAATCTCTAATAGACACAAAGCACTCTTCTACCACACACCACCACTGTGTCCTCAGTCCTGAGACTCACAAGGTGTGTCTGTGGGTCGACATCAGGGGTAGTGATTAAATATGGCCTTCACCTTCAGGCTCAGTTGGCTAAATGCATGTTTTGGGTACTACCTCCTTGTTAAAGGTATTTTGTTTAGTGTAATCTTTTTCATACAATATATTTTAATCATTTTATTTCTCCTCCAATTTCTCCTGAATTCTCCCCAATTGCCTATGTTCTTTGTTTTCTCTCTCTCTCTCTCTCTCTCTCTCTCTCTCCAAAACAATAAAGATAATAAACATACACACACAGAGACAGAGAGAGACAGAGACAGAGTCAGAGAGACAGAATCAAAATCAACAAGCAAAAACCTAATAGAACAACCAACAACAAAGCTCAATCAAAGCAAAATGAGTCAAAATGTTAAAAGAAATACCATTGGTTGGTTTTGTGTTATCCCACTACTCTTGGACGTGGGGCCTTCCCTGAGGTAGGGTTAATATACCCAACAAGACCTCACTGGACAAACTTTTTCCTTCTCTAGCAAGCATCAGTTGCACCTAGCTTCTTGCATAGATGTGGAAGCCCATGTCCATTTCTGCTTCTTGGGGCTTGGATTTCGTATAGAATGATTGAGATTGTACATACCTCTGTATCTGCTGCAATACCCTTGTGAGTTCATATGTGCATCAGTCCTGGTGTGTCTGGAGAACATTGTTACTTTGGAGTCATTTGTCACCTCTGGCTCTTAAGGTCATTCTACCTCCTCTTCCACAGAGATCACTGGCTTTGATGAAGATATCATTTAGCACTCAATGCCCCAATGTCCCTCACTCTCTTTATGTTGTCCAGCTGTAGGTCTCAGTGTTTTTTGTTTTTTGTTTTTTTTTTCTCTCTAGTACACTGGAAATGTCTATTTTTTATTCAAGGCACTGATCTTTAAATATAACAAAATGTCATCACTATAAATATATATATATATATATATATATATATATATATATATATATATATATATATATGAACAGTAGTAGTTGTTTTTATACTAGGTCCTCAGCCTATCTAGTATTAGGTTCTTGGTCACCCCAGCAGTTTCAGGTATGGGTTCCATCTCATGGTATGGACCTCAAGTCAATTGGGTAGTTGATCCTACAGGTTTGTACCATAATTGTCCTGACATATTTTACAGGCAAGACAGATTTAGATCCAAGAGTTTGTCTCTGGGTTTGCGTTTACATTGTTTCCTTTTGCCTACAGAATATGCTTTCATATCAAAGACACTAGAAAGTATGGCTAGAGCTTCTATGTAGCAGTAGCAGTGGGACCTTGGTCTTAGTTTTGTGGAGAGCAACCTATTGTCTTGGCAAAAGCCTGAGTTGTTTGGAGGTTCCATGGGCAGTATTCGCAACCTAGAAAAAAAAAAAAAAAACGGAAACAAAAACACAATGTTTATCCCCCTCCACCTCTCGTATGGTTCTTTTCACGACTTAGCCATTGAGAGGATGATGGAGAAGAACTGATTCTTCTATACTCTCCAGAGAATCAGAACCTAGTATTGCATAACCGCTTTCTAATACAGAGGATGCCTATGTTTTATGGTTTTATGAGTTTCTATCTCATATGTAGCCTATGTGAAGTCATGTGGCACCGAGTTAACTCCTACAAGGCTCTCCAGGGCACTGACCTCTCCTAATCGGACTGTGGCTCCATCCTAGCTTCAGTAATTCTGACTGGGCATCTCTGTGTGCATCTTTATTCCATCAAGGGTTGAGCACATATGAGAGAAAGAGCCCCTGCCTTCCCTGCCTGGCATTCCTCCTGGTCCTACCATAGTGGCTGTGTGTGCTCACCACCCACTAAATGTTGGTTAAACTAATTAATTAAGCACAAGGGAAAAAGCGGACTCAGCTGGCTTCTTTGATGCATGTACTCAATTCTTAAACCCAATGTCGGACTAGACAGTGTGACTTGAATATATAATCAAATGGACACTTAAATTTGGATTCATTTCCAAGATCAGCCTTTCCTTCTCAGAGAAAGAAGCTGCCCTAGACAAGGTACTACAGAGCTTTCACCAACAGAATGCATCTTCTCTGTAGTAAGACACCTGAGAAGGAGCATGGGACAAGACCTCATCAACCTTGCTTAGTGGGGTTTATTTGGGGGTGGGGTGGGATGGGGGTATTATTTTGTTCTTTCTTCTTGAAAATTTGCCGTCTAACTCAGAATGGACTGTAGAGTTATTTTATCAGATGTCTGGGCATAAGGAACTTACATGCTCAGGTGGGAGTTCTGAGTTCCTATCAGACCTGCTTTATCTGGACAACACTGTTTCCCTGAAGTCAGCCTTTGGCTCACACATTCCCATTCCATCTTCTGGGCAGATCCCCAAGCCTGGAGGGGAGAGTCTCACTGTAGCTGTCTCATTTAGGGCCGATCATTCCAGAGTCGCTGTTCGCTGCCTACGTCTGTCCAGTTGTGCTTTTTCTGTGTGTGTGTGTGTGTGTGTGTGTGTGTGTGTGTGTGTGTGTGTGTGTTAGCACCCACTGCAAGAAGCAGCTTCTCCGGTTAGGGCTCAGACACGCACCGATCCTCCCACTTTTCTTCTACTGAGAAAAGTTAATTTTTGTTTACTATTATTATTTGAGTTTGTGTGTGTGTGTGTGTGTGTGTGTGTGTGTGTGTGTGTGTGTATGATGTATGTACGTGGGTATAATCATATGTGTGACATGGCACTAGTACACAAGTCAGATAACAACTTTCTAGAGTTGGTTCTCTCCTTCCGTCTTTACCTGGCCTGGATTCTGGAGGCCAAACTCAGGTCGTCTTTCTTTGATGGAAAGCGCTCCGCAAGCCATCCCACACCCACACCGGCCCTACAACTCTCTCCCTGTTGTTTCTTCCTGACATCAGTGGGTGAGGGTCTCTTGTGCTTTCCTTTAAAGCAGCAACATCAAGATGTTTCTACCAAAACCTTTTAGAATAACTTAGGAGTTAAGAAATTCAATTTGATTTTATTAAACTTGTTTTGAGACATGGAAGCATCATATTTCCAGGGAGATGATGTGTCTGTGACAGTCTATCTAAAGTTGTCTCAACATTGCTCATGGATACCTTGATAAAGATTAATGCCTTCGTCATTTTTAAAAACAGTATATAGAGGGCTCCTCGTTTTACAAAAAAAGGGAGGTGTTAAACAACATTAAACTGTGTATCCTTGTATCACTGCCTATAGCAGGGGATGGAATACATACACTTGATCATATATATATATATATTCTAAATATATAGTATTATATATTATATTATATATTCTAAATATATATATATATATATATATATATATATATATATATATATATTTTTTTTTTTTTTTTTTTTGGAATTTCCATGGGGGTCCGGTAGGCAGGTGAATGTGGTGTGTAATTACTTAAAGGTGTGGATAAAATTGGAGGCTACTAAAGTTATTGAAGTTACAAAGTACACAAGAGATGAAGAAAAGATAGATGAGTCTGTGTGGCTGGACAGTTAGATTCCATGAGGAAGGAGCCGTTCCTGCCCGTACGGACATTGTACTGAGTCACTGTTTGTGCTCCTGCATGTGATAGGAGCATGTGAGGCTGAACTGTGCTGAGGGCAATGCCAGAGAGCTATGTGAAATCACACGTTCTTAAATGGAAAGACACCATAAAGGCCTTATTCCTGAATACCCTCATCTGTGAACTGAATATACTACAGTGTTCTAGTGACCAGACAGTAACAGAAGATGGGAGAGTTCCACACATCTCCTGTACTCAAACCACCCTTTCATGGCGTTGCTCCATTGACTGCCTTGAAGGAGACGTTCTCTGAGATAGCAGAATACTTACATATTTTGTGTAAGTATAATGAAAGCCATCATTCCACCATGCAAATTTGAACGACAACCCCCTTATTGACTTTGGTTTCAAAGTAAAGACCAAAATACCTTTTATGTTGTGACTCTGAGAGATAGTTAATTCAGGAAATGAACCAGGGTTGGCTCCCTCTGCTGTTTGCTAATCTTGAGTTCTATTGTGTTCTAGAATTCAGAATAAAAAATCATAGTCAACCCTGTCACATGAATATGAAGAGAAGGTTATATTATTTTTTCTTACAGAAAAGAAAATAGAAACAGTATTACCAATGAGAAAAGCAAATAGATACTTCTATAACATTGGAAGGCCTTCAGTTTTATATTTTGTTTGTTTGCTTTTCAACTATTTTCTTTCTCTGTCTCTTCTAAAATACATAATTGGGATGTCTGCTCTTTTTACTTCCCTAGGCTTTTTAATCAGGCAAAGAGCATGGGTTTTGCTTATTGATCCATTTTTGACTTTTTGTCATAATGTGAACAACATCAAAATCTCACAAGGGAAATGTCCAAGGCTACGTGAAACTTGGGAACAAGATTATAAACAAATCTGTTGCCAAGAACTTATTGTCATGACCCAAGTATGGAATAAATGACATGTTCCAAGACCACACATGTTATTCATCGGGATTTTCTGTTAAGACTGTATTTCCTCTTTCTCTTGCCCCTAATAGATAGAAAAATGTTAAAAATGTGGGGGTCTGGAGGAGCAAACCTTTTTACAACCATAGCTCGAGAATTACTCTGGAGAACCAGTAACCTTGGCAAAGGTTAGTCACCTCCTGCCCTGCTCTCCCTGGGGCTCAACGAGCAGGAACAGGGCTCTCCTGCATCTGTCTTCTTTCTTAAAGGTTCATGTATCTAACATGACAGTCTGTGTCTTATGTTCTACAGAAAACATTGTACAATTACAAGCGTGTGATTTCTCTGTGCTTCCCATAATGTGTGATTTTTGTTAGTTAAAAATAAATAAAAGAAAGCAGTTATAGTATGTGCAAGACCCTGGCTCAATATCCATGTTTTATGGTGAGTTAAGCCAGCTACATTTGCTAATTTTTTTCACTACAGCAAATGTTAACCCTCAATTTGATTTCAAGATGAGTTTGTTTTTTGGTAGAATTTTTACAAGTGGATATTTAAAATGCGCAAACAGTTTAATGGACATTGTGCAAAGAAAAATAAATGGTATGTTTATAAAACAAATTGTTTGTATATGACTTAAGATCTCTAACCTTTCCTAACATGCTCAGTAAACTTAACAAAATTAGTTTAAGCAGCACATAGAACTTTTAAGGATTTAATATTGGAATAGACTTAAAGAAAAGTTATTAAAAGTGCAAAATACTATCCATACTCAGGACACTCACGTAGATTTTGTGAAGCTGTTTGTTGATTGCAGACTTGCTCTTTTATTTTTGAGACTATAATTACATCATTTCTTCTTTTCCCTTAATACCTCCCTTAATTCTGATATACCAAACCTGATCATATTTTTTTAGCTTTCTTGCAATATCTTGCAATACTGAAACAAAGTATTCTACATGTTAATAAAGCTTAATAAAGTTGAACACACATGGAAAAATTAATGGTGCTTATTTAGTAGCATTCATGGCCTTTCCTTATATGAGTGTGTCATTGCCATCCTGTCAATAGATAGCCTCAGTGACATTTATCCTCTAATATTTTTATTTTTAAAAGAAATTGGTAATCTGGAGAAGGCACAGTGGAGTTACTTTTAACTGCATAGTCACTATCTCAGATAAATGTTCTGACACCTAGCTAGTGCCAGACTTAGCAGGAGGCCTTGTTTCCTGGTCCAAGCTTCTTCCCCTGGTCTTCACTAGACCAGACTGGACGGCAACATGGACTTTCCCATGACACTAAGCACCATTGTAGGATCTTCATGGCAGGCCAGTATTTACAGGTCACCAAGTGTGAAAAAGAGCTCCTTATCTGCCATGAGAAACCGAGATTACAGAGATAATCAAAACATTTCCCAAGCAGGCCAGTTTCAGTTTGTGAGATAATGATTTTCCCTCTCACCTTAATCGTCCCACAAAAGAAGCCAAATGTTCAAACATCACCTATCTTCAGTCCTGCTGACTCTAAACTCTCACCCCCCCCCCATACAAGGAAAATAACTTTGAAATGGTAAGCCCCTTCTTTTTTTTGAGGGGGGTGATCTGCTTTCCCTCTCTTGGTGTTTAAAACCAACCTGTTATGCTCAGCCCATTAGAATAAGCCCTCTGTTTGAAGGGAGGAAGCCTTGCTTGATTTCAGTGTGGAAATAAAGCTGTTAAGCTCATTAGGCTAAGAGGTAAGCACTCCTTTGACACTCCTTGTTAAGTGCTAAGATGTGTCTAGTTGTTAAGTGCTAAGATGTGTTGGGACAAAGATTCATTTGATGAGGTTCCTATAAAAATGTCCTCTCCTCTACATTGTGAGGTGTTTACTAAGTAGTGGGAAATTTCATACTACAATTTGTAACTGTATCAAAACCTCACTTGTCTATCTTTGTAGAAGGAAAGAATTTTCCTTTGCTTCTGTTTCATTTCAGTTTTGACTCAAGCTCTTAGAAGAAGCAGATATACGTTGTATAATTTAGGAAAAGGAATTGCTGTATTTAATCTAAAAATCAGAGATAACATCTAGCGAAGAACTGTCTTTGTTGCTTGGTCACTATGAACAAAATTAAAATCTTTGAGAAACATGTTTTCCAACAGGTGCTCAGTTCTAGAGCACTGAATCTTTTTCCTTTGGAAGCCATGTATCCCATCTTTGCCTGTTTCTGTGATAAAATACTCTGACCAAGGAAACTTACTGGAGGAAGGTTTTATTCTAGTTTATAATCCAGGTTATTTTCCCTCATGAGATGGGAGTTATAGAATTAGGGGCTTGAGGTCACATCACATCTGTCCCCAGTAAGAGGCAGAGTGAGCAAGACAATCATCTTGGCCCTCCACTCCCTTTCCCCACAACACACTGATCTTCCTAAATCAATAAATGGAATCAGCATAATCCCCACAGGCTTGCCCAGGTGCCCATCTCCTAGGTGATTCCAGGATTCCTCAGGTTGACAATTAGCACTTAGGTCCTTCCCCCGCAGACTGTAGAAGCATTTGTCTCCTGTTTAGTGGAGAGGAATATGGACCTTAGATCCTTTAGAAACTAGAGGTCGAAGCCAAAAGCCAGGATTCCCAAGCTTTAGGACAATACATAAGAAACTGGAACTCTAGACCTCAATATGCCCATACTTAAAAACATTTACACAGTGCCTGTTGTATATCATTTAGAAAATGAGGTAATGGATGCAAATTATCTGGCAAAATACCTCCCAAGGGCTGTGGAGATGGCTGTCGGTGAAGTGCCCACACCCTGCAAAAATCCAAGATCAATGGCTCCCTACTGTCACCATGGCACCAAGGAGGTGGGGCCAGGAAGGTGCAGAGGCTCAGCAGCTGCCTAGGTCTAGCAGAATCCATGAGCTTCAAAGTCAGTGAGAGACCAAATCTCAATTTAGGACAAAGATGAAGAGTGACTCAGGATACCAGCCCCAAGTCCACTTCAAGCAACAAAATGAAACTCTGTGTCCTCAACCTCCTTGTAGCTGTTCGTAATGCCGTCTGTCTTTCCCAGTCTCAGATTCTGTTAAGATTCATAGACACAGCAATGCATATTTTACAAGGATATTTTACCGTGTCTTCCAGACATGGTATCAAATTACATGCTGGGGAAAAAAATACCCTTGAAAGCGCGCCCACTAAAACTACACAGAAGGAAAATCGGGAGGTTAAATGTAGCAATTCAAAGTGCCAGACACGTCACCTTTTTGACCCTGGCTATAATTTAAGCCCGGTTTACGTTGCACCGTGAGAAGTGTGAACCAATTGAGCATGTCAAAGCAAGTTCTTCATGAAGAGAGAGAGCAAACTACCTTTCCCCTATTTGAGAGGAGAGAAGGAAGGGAGAGCAGTTCCGTGGCCTCTGGAGAGCTGTGTGCAAGTTTGCTTCTGGCTAAAAGTTAATGATCAATCGCTGTGCTCTCAGCGCCAGAGTCAAGTCGCCAACAAGTGGCTGATGCGGCTTTTCTCCATCTCTCCAGGTAACTTTAAATCTCTAAAAAACTCACATTAGTTCTGGTAGATGATAGGCATGGCTCGATCTGTTCTTGTTATTCCATTTCATGTTTTAGGTTTATTGGAAGGAGAGTTAAAGCTCATAAACGTTGCTTATGGAAAAGTACTTAATTTCTGAAGTGGACCTAGTTAAGGCTGGCTGATGAGACATTGTGTGGCTGCAGTCGCAAAGAGAAGTTTTAAATGTTCTATGAAATTTGCTATTGTGGTTCTTAGCCCTCCTGGCTGGAAAATGAATTAATCCTAATTATTTAAAAGAATACCTCGAATTATATAGCCTGCCAATTTTTGGTTTGGAGGGAAGATTTTGAATTAGTGGTACCAATTATTTTTGGAAAATAAGAAGTTTTTTACTCATTGAATTTTTATTTGTACCTTATATTATCTAATAATAAAGTGTCCTTATTTTCTAGATGAGTTGTTACATCTTACAAATATGTGTGCTTAGTTGGAAAGTACTAAAAAAAAAGCCTATATTATTTTTCATATGCAGGCAAGTAGGCAGGTTGGTATGGTGGAAGTTAGGTGGTTATTCTGCAATTGTATTTCCTGTGGTAGCACTGCGAAGTGTAAGTGTAAGTAAAGACCCTAGTCATTAAGTTTCATGCATCAACTCCTGAAGGTGTCAGTATATACATTGTACATCTTTAGAACTGGTCCTCTTGCATGAGTGTTTTTCACTAAGGGCACATTGCTCTGGCACAGGAGCCCACATTAGACAAACGTAGAGAAAGTCTTTGTTCCTTTCAGAAGTGTCTGCCCACTGGTGTCTTTATTCAACAAAATCCCAAGGCCCAAGGACTTGTGCTGGTTGGATTTAGACTAAAACCATATGAGCTTCTAATAGCATCTGCAGCAGGATACTTCTGTGATGCTACGTATGTAATTCCACCTATAGTTTCTTTCTCCTCAGCTGAAATTAAATGTCAGACAATGACTGATAGTTTTTGCAATTGAAATCTAGAGCTGGTGGGAAGACAGAGGAACATCCATTTTATAACACAAGGAACAGCGTCCAGAGAGGGAACTTGGAGCATTATGGGCACTGCTGGAAGTAGAACAGACCACTATTCACGGGAGGCAAGTAGGGCTGATGGTGTGCTACACTACACTCATGCTGGTTTATTCCCTAAACAGTTTCCACTTTGGAGCAGAGCTGGCAAAGCATTCACAGCTAGAGTGCAGGGTGGCTTAGACCGACTCAAAGAGGGAAGGGCATTTTCTCCCATGATCTCACCTGCCTTTAATCAGAAGATGGAACAGAGTCTCTCACTGAACCGTTAAGTTTGGCATTTCGACTTGGCTGGCTGTCCAGAAACCTCTCAGGACCCTCTTCCTGGATCCACCTTTTAAATAATCATAATGTTGCCGGCACACAGCTATATCTGGTTTTAAACATGAATGCCAGGGATTTGAACTCAGGTCTCTCTGACTGCTGATCAAGCACTCTCACCCAGGAACCATCTCTGAAGCTGGGGGGATAGTTTTGTTGTTGTTGTCTTGTGTTCGGTATGTGCAGATTTTTTTTTTTTTATAGTTGTAGTATAGTCTTCAATTGGCACATGGCAACAACTAATTTCTACTCTGATGCACTGGGCTGTTTTACATTTGCTGTTCAGTCTGCCATCCCAAGTTTACAAATCTAGTTACCATCACAAAGTTTATCTCTGTTTATTTATCCCATTAGTAGACACAGATAACCTGGATTATACATTATAAAAGTTTGTCAGGCTCTGATAAATTTAAGTAACTCAGAGACACATAAGACTTTAGATTCGTGAAAGAAAAAAAGAAAGAAAGAAAGAAAGAAAGAAAGAAAGAAAGAAAGAAAGAAAGAGGGGGATTAAAGCCATGAAGGATCCTTAATGTCCACTGGCTTCACAGAGCATGGGAGAGTCATATGACCTGTGATAGTCCTCATTCTGTGAGTTCTTAGTGGGGGCTGGAGCAGTTGTCAGGCTTGACCTAATCGGTGCAGTGTGCCAAGCGGGCCTGGTGTGGGATGCATCCTTGAAAGCATTCCTATTGCTGCCCTGACAAAGCCCCACCATGTGAGTGGCTTAGACCGACTCAAAATTATTCTCATTCCATTTTAGAACCCGGAAGTGTGAACTAAGGTGTAGGCTGGGCTGTGTTTTCTTGTCTCTTCAGGTCTGGCCTGACCCAGGCTTTGCTTCTCTTGTGGTAATAAAATTCCAGTCTATACACCAGTCTTCCCATGACATCCCTCTATCCCGTGGGTACATTCCTATAATGGCACCCTTCCTGCCTGTTTGAGAGCCAGCCTACTCAGTGTAAGAGTTTGGATCTAGAGGACCCTTCAGAGATGCCTATGGAAGGTGCGTAGCGCTGACTCAGCTCTTTGGTCGGCAGGGGAAGCTTTAGGAAATGTGGGTTACTGGGAGGAGTTTGGGTATCGAAGACATGCCCTTAAGGAGATGGTGAGGTCTAGGCCTCCTCCTCCTCCTGGAGATGGTGAGGTCTAAACCCCATCCTCCCCCTGCCTTTACTTCCCCAGTGAGGAGGTATGTACACTTGTTCGGCCACAAGCTCAACAACAGGGCAAACTGGATTATGGCCCAAAATAGCTTAAACCATTAATAGCAACATATGTGCCCTGTATTTTTAAGTCGATTATTGATTGGGTTGTTTTTGAAACAGAAAGCTTACTAATGTACTTTGTTTCCCAATAATGTCACATCGTAAAAAATCTAGAAGCCAGGGCTTCTCTTCAGTGACGTTACATAATCAGGTAATAGCCTGTCCTTGATCGTACCAATCCTACATACACTCACCAGATCCCAGTATTTCAAATACCAGCCCTTCCAATCTCAACCCTTAGTCTACATCCCCTCAAAAGAAAGATGTGGAATAGAACTCAAATTTCAGAATAAAATTCTTCTCCTATGGACCTTTAAAGTCATGGAAACCAGTGTCATTCATTCCAAGCTAAGGTAGGGAGAGAGAAAGGAAAATCTTCATAAAGCAAGCAAGCAAACAAACAAGGAAGAGGAAAGAAACAAAGGTTTCATCAGTGTGATGGGAGTGCACAGCCTCACAGAGCAAATTCCACCAGGTCGTGCTCAGCTTTGGCTGACACATCGCCCTCTGAGCCTCCACGGGAAATGTAGGCCTCAGCCCAGAGTGTCAGTCCTGCTCTGGACCTCAGCTCTGTGCCCCTCAGTCTTTGTATCTCAGCCCAGGGCCTTCCATCCTTGGATTCATCTCTGCCTCTTCATTCGTGCCTATGATTCTTCTCTCTCTGGACCAGCAGCCGCAGTTCTGCCTCAGACTTCTCCATTAGCTTTCTGTGTGTTTGCCCCTCTGGTCTTGCTGCCTTTCAAGGCAGGCTGTTTCTGATGCTGGAAAGCTTTCAAACATCTGCCATCCATCTGTGCAATCCAAGGGATGCCAAGTTCTTGGACAAGAGGGTCTTCTATGCGTTCTTCTTACATTATTTTCTGTTTGGCCTGGGATTTTAAACTTAGACATTTCCTTGAATGTTTTTTCCCATCTATTTTATTCTTTGAGAATTTTATATACTGTATTTGTTGACTTTAAAAAATTTTGAGGTTGTGATATAATACAAGTCTACCATTTTCTTTTTCCTTTCTTCCCATTCAACCTTTTTAATATGCCTCCTTGCTCTCTTTCAAATTCACGGCTAATTTTATTAAGTGTTGTTGCATTATATTATACATAATATATGAATTATTATACATAATATATTATAAATAAAATAGGATATGATAGTATATAATTATACATAATAATATATTATATTAACATTATATATGATATATTATAAATACATGAATATAATATGTAATGTTTATACTTAATATTATAAATGGATTATAAAATAGAATATGTTAATGCAACAACAATAATGCTATTAATGTGATAGTGATAGTAAAATATATTAATAATGAATTAATATATATTAAGACATACATATGCATATGTATATATTAATGCATATAAATAACCAGCTCAGTCTGAATAGTGTTACTTGTATGTCAAGTTTTCAGAGCTGACCATTTGCTATTGGATAGCTAATTGGTATGCTCTTCCCTGAGGAAGACTGTTTCTCCCACTCTCAACATTCCTTAGCTTCCTTTGGTGCTTTGTCTTGGGTTGAGGCCTCATGAGCTTCCCCTCTGTACACATCAGCTTTTCTATCAGTGTCTTCATTCAGCTTATGCGGAAGCTGTGTTGGTGAGACGTTACAGACGTAGCTTCTGACAATGCTAGGAGACACAATCTCACAGTAAACTCTCTCTGACTTCTATTGCCCACCATCCCTGAGCCTCAGTGCAGGGGCTTTGCTGTTGATGTATCAGTTGGAACTGGTCTCCACAACTGTACATTTTAATTGGTTATCATTTTTTTTTTGCAATGTTCTCCTTCTGTTCCTTGATGAGGGGACTACACTGTAGGCAAGGACAAATATTGCATGTCTAGTTATGGGTTATGAGATTAGTAACATAGCCATTGTAACTTCTCCTCTAATGCCTATGACTTCACTAGCCCCAGGCTAGATCTCCAGTACCAGGTATGAATTCCCTCTTATTGATGAGGTCTTAAGTCTAATTAGAGAGTTACTGGCTATCTCAAAGGCATGGATGCTAGTATTAACACCCATACTGAGAGTTACTATGTTGTGATAGTAGTTATGATTTCTGGTTGTCATAGCTGGATAGGACTGTTCATTGCTTCCTCTTCTTTGGAAGCTTGCATACTACCTTTTGGCCCCACAAAAGTTAGTCCCAAGGGAAGGAGGCTTCTGGCCATTTCCAGCTCAGAAGCCTCTGGGCTCTGCATCTAAACTGCATGGTGTCTTTAACATTAAGGATTTTCCTTACACCTTTAGAGGCCAGCCAGGGGCAATAGCAGTCACTTAATGTTTTCAGAATTTCCTGGACTCCCTGCATAGCAACTCAGAAGGGGCCATCCCATGTCTTGTTTTAGCCACAAGCATACACAACCACTCCCAGTGGATTTGGAGACGTAACCTTAGGTCTTCTAACTTACAAGGCTAGTAGAGCTTTACCACTGAGCTATCCTCCCACTCCAATCGTTTTTTTATTTCATTAACACATTAGTTATACAAACTAGTGAATCTCAGTGTATTTCCTCATCCTATATTCTAGTCTGCCCACCTCCATACCTTACCTAATCCCGCATGATCACTATTCTGCTCTCTGGCTCACAGTTTTTAGCTGGCAAAGGAATCAAGAGTGCAAGGCATAGGCTCTTTTCCTGAATTTCAGTTAGTGTAATGTAAATGTCAGAGTTTCATTGTTCTCTGTGGCCTAATGCAAGAACACTGTAAATATGCGACAGCAAACTCTGGTATGCAGGTGTGTCCTTAACACACTGATTTTATTTCTGTTAGCTGCATACTCTCAAGGGATTGCTTTTGTGAAGCCCTTCAGTGCTGTTCTCCAGGGTGGAGTGGTTGTTTGGTTTAACACTGCCAGTTGATTTGCCTCCACTCTTTGCTACACACTGATTTTAGTTGTTACATAATAGCCACTCTAAGTCAGTGAGAGGGTCACGCAGTACGGTGTGGCTAGACTCTGTTACTGACTGCTGATACTGTGGCTTATCCATTTAATTCCCATAGGAGTAGTTTGTGGACCTTCTAGTTTCCTTTGTCAAAACACATGAAGTGTCTCTGTTCTTTCATATTGCTTGAAATACAATTCTTTAGTACAAGTGTGCAGATCAGGGAGGGAAATGAGTGGTTGTAGGATATTCACAGATTTGAGTCCTAAGATTTTTCATTTTGGTTTGGTTTGGTTTTCAGGCTTAGGAGAGATCACATGTATGAGGTCATGTACTTGTTTGGAATTGTGCAAGTCCAGGCTGCAGTTTGTTTTATATGCAGAGCCCTGCGTAAGTTCTGGCTGTAGAGTTTCTTACTATTTTTGTTTCAATAGTTCTGTGTGTTTGTGAACACAGACTGATTTTCTTCATTGTGGAGGGCCTGAGGGTGTGTACCAGCCACTGTGTCACCAGTAGCCTTTCCAGTCTTCCACCTTGCACAGAGCACTTAGCTCCCTTCTGCTGCTTAGACACGTGCTTTGCTGACAGCCGGGAGTGGCTGCTTTCACAACACTGTTTACGGTCTGTGTCTGGGCAGTAGAAATGTCCACTAGCACTTCATTTGGTTTCCTCTGCTCTACTTTTATTTTGCTTACAGCAGAGGAGTTGCCTTCAAATGCAAATGTCTATAGGCTTCCCTGATGCAGTGGCTGGTTTTGACTAAATTTAGATAGACTATATCTGCAGTGGTTGGCACTACAGTTTTGTCTCCATTAGATAATAACTAATTTGAATCCTAACAGTGTGCAAAATGACAGTCTTACATAAATGTCAAAGAACCCTATTTGTATTTTTACCTGTCCAGTGGAAGATTATATATCTCTAAAAGATAATTCTGCTTGCAAACTTTTTGACAGCCTGAGAAATTTAGTCGAGCTAGTTCTTTGGATATATCCAGTTATTTGAGCTAAAGCTTTGATGAAGCTGTGGAGCCCTATATCATAAAACTTAAAAGACTTGATTCTGACTTGAGATGCTCTGCAAAACTTCCCACCTCTATCGCCCTCATCAGCAAACACACAAGGCTCTTTGAAAATCTAGGATACTGAGGAGGTAGAGAGCAGCAAGAGAGCCTTTGCTGGTTACCATCCCCACATACAAGGAAGCCAGTGTGTTGGACAGAATTTTTGGCATTTTGCTTCTGAGTATAGAAGGAGGTTTGCCAGAACTGATGGGTTGGTACTGGCAAACCGGTATTGGAAAAATTAATGTCGAACTGTTCTTTCTGATAATAATTGACACAAAGGTTCAACCATATTTTGAGCCTAGTTCAAAGGCACACAAGAACACTGGTCATCAATCAATACAAAATAAATACTGGATCAAAGAATTCCATGATGCTGAGCACAGTTCAGCACTAGCTCAGTAAGCTCACCTATACACTGTACATACTGTAACTTACGTCACTGACATAAACTACTCAGAGTAGCAAAGACACCTTTTGACATGTGGCTTTACAGGTTTCACTTCATGGTTCCTTTGTACCCCTTTATTGGCTTCAGTTAAAGTGGAAAATTATTGCACGAAGGATTGTGGAGAAAATTCTATTTTTTTCCAGAAAACAGAAAGGGGGTTAGGTGGGGAGAGGGGGGGCAGAGAGGGAGAGAGAAAGCAAATGGCTGGTTTGCAGGATCCTCTTTAGGCCGTTGTCAGTAACTTAGTGTTCTTCCACTAGGCCTCAACTCCAACAGTTCCACAATCTTCCTATCATCTCTACCTGGAAACTAAACTTTCCACACCTGAAGCATTGGGGGATCTCAAGGTCTGAACCATAACACCAGTAAATAGAATTTCTTTCACTTTAATCCCTAGTGTAATAAGTTTCTGTTAGCAGATAATTGGCATCAATATTTAATACATCTTTTTCTCCTTGATATATTCTAAAACCATAGACATACTTAATATCTTTCTTACAATAAATGCTACAAGAATAAGAGCAAAGATAATAATAAATCACTTAATACGCTGTTAGATAGCTTTTTAAAAAATTTAAACTACCTGAACTTTGTGTGTTAGTCTCTCCAAGTGTCTTTAACCTCTACTGACTTGTGGTAGTATTTATTGGACAGTACTGTTGAATAACTTCAAGAGGGAGACCAAAACATGCATGAGGAACATTGCAGCTCTTTCAAGAACCTTGAGAGATATATTCCTTTAGTTTCTTTTCTTTAATCTCTTCATCTTAGTAAATCACGTTTGGCATTTAAGATTCATCCAAAATGCAACCATGATCCACTGGGCTTGGGTAGTTACGCTACTCTACAGACATTATAGAAGACCTGCTTGCCTCTACCAGGGTTTGATAAGAAAATTATGCCCCTGTGGCATTTGTTTAGAGCTTGAACACTCGTCCTATGTACAGAGGTAACTTTTCTCCTATGCACTGAAGTACAAAATACTTACAGAACTAAGAAAGAAGCCACTAAGGCAGTGGTTTCTCAACCTGTGAGTCACGACCCCTTTGTGGGGTCAAATGGGTCTTTCACATGGGATTGCATTATCAGATACCTTCTGTATCAGATATTTGCACAAGGATTCATAACAGTAACAAAACTGCAGTTATGAAGTCACAGCATTAGTAAGGGTGAGATGAACAGCTCTTCAGAACTCTGTTGATAGTTGATGTCAGGGCACCAAGATTATCTCTGCTGCTGATAGGTCTGCTTAGGGGAAGGTAAAGCCACATGCTCTGCTATCAGTCACTACAGCGAAAGATATCATGTGCAAAGGCTAGAAAGGGGGGGGGGAGAATGGCAGAAATAAAGCTAGAGAGCTGTGTTCCCGTTACCAAAATGTCAGAACAATAATCCAATCAGTTAGGATCTGGACTGGCACTCAGCAGCCCACAGAGTGGTCATATCTGACAGCGAATGATGTGGCTTAGAGATATCCTAAACCAGACTTGCATGTAACAGGACAGAAGAGAACTCATGCATGCTACAGGGTTGGAAAGGTCTGGAAATAGTAAGTTATAAATTTCTCAGACAGGAGTAGTGCTTTCTCATACCTTACTGTGGATTATTTGCTCATACCTTAATAAGCCTGGGTCAGCAAGGATGATTGTGGGACCAGTCTCAGGCCTTTCATTTTCTGGTAGGTGAGCTGAAAGTCCTTTGCAGGTGGTAGTGACAAGGATCAGAAGAGACCTTAGAGACCTCATAAATGAAAGTAGACTCAACTTCACAAATTCTTCCCAAAGAACTTCTTGATTCATATCAGCTATTGACTCATTCATTGGTGACACTGTTATGAACTGAATATTTCATGTTCTCCCAATTTGTGCTGACATCTCTAGTGCCCTAAATGGTGATACTTGGAGCTTTTTTGAAAGAGATTAAATCATGAAGACTGGTCTGGTGACAATAATGCTCTCATTAAGGACTCTAGAAGTCGTGACCCCCATTAGTCCTTTCTAGGGGCATGGAAGATGGATGAGCCCACAGGGAGACAGCTCTCACCAGAACACGTCCACACTGACAACCTGACCTGGGTTTCCAGCTTCTGGATCTGGGAGAAAATCAGTTTTCGTTGTTGAAGCTACACAGTCTCTGGAGCTATGTTAACACAGCTCCAGTGAGCTTATAAAGGAAATCACATGGCCAAGCAGAAGAATCAATAGGAAAGCAAAGGAAACTATTTAAAGAGAGGGATGTAGGAAAGGAAGATGGGTAGCCTGTTTCCAATCCGCCATGATTGCATCACAGTCTGAGTAAACAGGATACTCCATGCAATGGCATTGGAATAGGAGTCACAAGTGAACAAATTATACTTGAATTAACACAAACTAATACAAACTAACAAGGGAAAGTTAGCCCTATACAACGTAGAAGTTCTAAGGTTTTCATCATATACAAAGTATATAACCTGTGTCAAAAGGGCAAAGGTTTTCATTATATACAAAGGATATATCCAGGGTCAGAAGTTCTAACTTTCTTTGGCTTTTTCTAACTCTCCAACTTATTAAGCTTGTATCAAGGCTACTATATATTTTGCACCCTGAATCATATTTCCCACTGTATATGTACATCAAATCAAATTACAACGCAGGGTAAATATTCATTAAATCCTTCTCCCCATATGCTGTTCGGAACCTAAGATTTCTTCACTGCCAATTGACCTTTGGGCAAATTGTCAAGAAATCTATGAAGGCTCTGGTGCGTGTACCCAAGTGTCTCTTGGATACGTGATGGCTCCTGGCTTTCCTGTTCCTGAAATCCTGAAGCCGCAAACCTCCAGCTGAACGCAGAGGAGCTGTGCAGATAAGTGTTCTCAGTGACTAGTGCTGACAGTTTGCTTCTGGGTAAAAAGAGTTTGCTTTGTTTTAAAAAGCGTTTTACTATGCTCTTTTGCCAATTTAATGGAAAACTTAAATATCTTTTCTATTGAGGACATGTGCAGTTTGAATAAACTATTGTCCTTAAATTAGATTTTCTATTGGAAAAAAAAAAGCACAGTTTCAGGTTTTTGTAGTATGTTGACATAATTTTTTTTGTTTTTTGTTTTTTGGTTTTTTGAGACAGGGTTTCTCTGTATAGCCCTGGCTGTCCTGGAACTCACTTTGTAGACCAGGCTGGCCTCGAATTCAGAAATCTGCCTGCCTTGTATACTTTCCTTCCCATCTTCCCTTTTCTTCTTCTTTTTCTTGCCCATTCCCTTTTCTTCTCTTCTCTTCCCTTCCCCTCCCTTCCCTTCTGTTTCTTTCCCATATGTTCCCCTCATCTTTCTTTGTGAGAGCAGGTAACATGTAGCCAACACTGGCCTTGGACTGTGTACTCAAGGATGATCCTGAACTTCTTGCTTTCATGCAAGTTCTGGGTTTCCTGGGATGCACCATCATGTCCAGTCTTCATGGTGTATGAGAACATCAAACCAAGGGCTTTGTTCATGCTAGACAAGTGCTGTATATACTCATATGTTTATTAATACAACTGGTATTTTTCTCATAGCAGAAGTGTTTAATAAAGAATTGTGATTTTTATCTTTTGAGTTTGCAAATGAAACCTTAAATGAGTTTAAGAAATTCCATTTTTGGTTTTCATGGGCTACAGTGTGCTTTCTAATAAAAGCATACACTTAGAAAGTGTGTGAAAGTGGATAGGTCCACAGATTATTAACCTGCAGGCCAGGGCCCTGTTGGAAATAATAAGACCAAATGCTTGAAATATTTGGGGACACATAACAGTAGATTTTGGGGGATGATCTTTAAGTCTAGACTTAAATGCTCGTTATGAAAGCCAGTGTGGTTTGTAAAAGTTGCTACTGACTAGATTTCATTCTAAGTTAAACACGTCATCTTCTACTGACCTTCTGTCAGTGAAAGATTTCACCAAGTCCCTAACCTTCAAATGTCTTGTCATTTGCTTAGCTCCTCTGTTTCCTACTTCTCTTTAGCATCCACTTCTCAAGGACAGGTATGCTTCATGTCCCTTAACGGCTCTCAGATCTGCCCTCTGTCTGCCCTCCCCATGTCCCTTACCAGCTCTCAGGTCTGCCCTCTGTCCGCCCTCCCCATGTCCCTTACCTGCTCTCAGGTCTGCCCTCTGTCCGCCCTCCTCATGTCCCTTACAGGGTCTCAGGTCTGCCCTCTGTCCGCCCTCCCCATGTCCCTTACTGGCTCTCAGGTCTGCCCTCTGTCCGCCCTCCTCATGTCCCTTACCAGCTCTCAGGTCTGCCCTCTGTCCGCCCTCCCCATGTCCCTTACCGGCTCTCAGGTCTGCCCTCTGTCCGCCCTCCCCATGTCCCTTACCGGCTCTCAGGTCTGCCCTCTGTCCGCCCTCCTCATGTCCCTTACCGGCTCTCAGGTCTCCCCTCTGTCCGCCCTCCTCATGTCCCTTATGGGCTCTCAGGTCTGCCCTCTGTCCGCCCTCCTCATGTCTCTTATGGGCTCTCAGGTCTGCCCTCTGTCCGCCCTCCCCATGTCCCTTACCTGCTCTCAGGTCTGCCCTCTGTCCCCCTCCCCATGTCCCTTACTGGCTCTCAGGTCTGCCCCCTGTCCGCCCTCCCCATGTCCCTTACCGGCTCTCAGGTCTGCCCTCTGTCCGCCCTCCTCAAGGCGACTAATATTCTTGTCTTTCCTAGAACACCACAGTTGAGGACGGCAAATGCTCTACCAGCAAGCAACCTCTTAAGCCATGACTGCAGAAGAGTCTAAGCAGCTTGTTGTCATAGCCTCTGTCTCTGGCATTTTTCCCTTACCCTGGGGGTTGTTTTCTAAGATATACACCACACCATTTTTTTTCCCTCACTGATAAAATAAAAGACAGAATAGAATTTCCCAAGCTCCATGATAACTGGGTTGTGTCCATTCACTTTAATTTCTCTTCGACCCCATAACTCTGTATATCATGACATGATGCTTTCTTTCTTTCTGGACCCAGGCTATTGGTATTTACAAAGTTCTCCACTTCTGCCTCCATTCCTACCCTAGTGTAACTCATAATGGTAGTTAGCAATGTTTACCTAACTCTGCTCCCAACTCAGTAAAACTGTGTTGGTCTTCCATTTTTTTATTCTATCACCACTTGCCCGAGTCTGGGTGACTTATGAAGAACCGTAAATCCTTTTTTAACAGTAGAAATTGGTAAGCCCTGCATCAAGGTAGCGGAATCTGATGATATCCATCCTTCCATGCCATAAAATTATAGTACCACATAGTGAGGCCAAGGCCATGGTGGTGGTTATCTCTCCGTCTTCCTCTTATTATAAAGTCCTGATTCAATCTCCAGTGATCACTGGACTATAAATTTCAGTGTTTAAAGCTCTGAATTTAGGGGTATGTGGGTGTGAGACTTCCTTAGAGAGTGTATATGGCAGGAATCCTGAGGATTCCATAAAATGTGGTTTTACTAACCCTCTGTAGTAATGTTTGTAATTATTACTTCCCACCAATGTGGTATCATAAAGCTTATGAATGCTTCACAACCTCTTCAGTATTTTAGCAACTGTTTAAATGCTATTTTACACGAGTTTTTAAATTCAACAGGATATGATTAAGATGATTGTCATTTGTTAGTTGTACAGTACATGCTTCTGACAGTGTCTAGATCATTTTCGATATAGACAACTGTATGATATGGTCTAGTTTGCGAGCAGAGACGGCAGTGCTTTCAAACAGTGAATATGTAGACTTAGCATGCCTGCTGCTGTTTTCATTTTATCCTCAGAGATATCTCCATGTGATTGATTTGCAGCACTGAGCCAAACTGTCTCAGTTTTATGGGAGCGTTTTCTTCTAAATAGCCCGAAAATATATTTCTCCATTTTGATCTTGATTAATGAAAACTACTCCCTCATATATCAGACCCTCTGAGGATCCTGCATGATAGCTTTTTGTGGAGACTAAATTGTGATTTGGGAATGGAACAAAACTCTAAGTACTCTTTTCAAGAAGGAAGATGCAGCCTCAGGAGCACGCGGCCTTAACTGCCCAAGGTGGGCTGTGTCTCAATCATTCCTCAAAAAACACTTTTCCTCATTCAAACCAGTTGCTTTGAATCTTGGGGAAATTGTTCAAATATTATATATGTTTACTATTTAGTTTTGGGCAGCAGTAGCGTTTCTCAGGTCTGGGAAGAAATTTATATTTTGCACCAAGAAAGCCTGCCAAAGAAGACTCTCTGTGATAGATTGAAACTAGGGAAACTCAAAGTAATCCTGGGAGCACTTCCTCTCAGCCTGTCATTTTACAGACGAGGAAGTCAAGATCCAGTGTAACTGTCACCGCCTAAAAGACACATTATTAAGGTCTACCCTAATGCGGGCATTGAACTTTCACATTGTGACCCACTTTTGCAAATCACTTTTCAAATTCCTGCCTGTTAGAGTCAGGCCAGCCGTTTAACTGTTTCTGTTTCTGGTACTTCCTGTTGCTTTCCATCAAGCCCAGTTCCACATCTGCTAGCATATGTGCTAGCTCCTCTTCAGAGCACCTTAAGTCCTGTGATTCTAGATGGTGAAAACCACCATTCTGCGTGACTTACATATGGCGTTTTGTTGGATTAAAAAGTCTCACAAGGGCAATTTAAGGAATAGAGGGTGTATTTTTGCCTCCTGGCTGAGAGTACAACCTGTCACTTCTGGGAAGGTCTGGTGGCAGGAATGTGTGAGGTATCTGGTCACATTGTGTCTGTTGACAGGGGACAAGGGACGAATGCTGGTGTTCTGCTCCAGCTCTTTTTTTATTTCCCTATAATCATTCCTAGACCCAGCCCACGTGATGGTGATGCCTGTACACACACAGTCTTCAGCCCTCAATTCGGTCTTCTAGAGACACCTTCACAGACATACCCAGAAGTGTGTCTCCACAGTGACTCTAAGTCCAGTCAAGGGACAATGAAGATTATCAGTACATTTAGCTCTATCTAATACATGTAGTTCTAAAAATGCCAGTTCTGTTTGACGAGCTCCACTCTGCAAATATATAATTTGATAACATTTCTGTTTCTCACGTCAAAAGGGGTGACACACAGGGTAGGGGTCTCCATTCTCTCCTCCTTTCAACAGTATTTGTAAACAAACAAAAATGGTTAGGTATTCTCACAACATAATAGTATGTGTCAAATAATAGACAGGTCAAAGACATTGGTCCAACCATTCAGCAATGTTTAGGCACCTCAAAATTTCATGTTGCTCACTATTTATTTTATTAATATAATAGATCGAATAACAGAATGTCCTTAATCTGATGGAAAATTTAAAGGGTGCAAAAACCAGGCTTACACTTTGATGATTCCTCTGGCTTTGTAATGTTGCTTCTGATTTAACTTAGTTTTAATGCAAAGTTAAAGAGTGGCTGTAGTTTCCTGTATCTGTAATTTCACGTTCTGTAGTTCTAATTGTCTATAGCTGTGCTCCAAACATTTGATAAAAAAAAAAAGAGGAAAATTCTTGCATGCCAGTTTGAGTAAGATGATGAGATTTCAGGTCTCTTAGTTACATACCAAGTGGGTCTTTAATCATCCCTTTGTCCAGCACGGGCAGTCTCCACCGTGCAATCTACCATCCTCTTGGTCACTCAAGGAGCCACGTGGACCATCATCTCTGTTCTCTCAGAGCTTTAGTTTTGTGGTCAATAGTTCTTATTGTAGATGTATGAGTAGCCTCAAACTATAAAAGTCATAAGGATGGCCATTCTGATATTACAAAGAAAAGATGTAAATAGATTCATTCAAGTGAAACATGGTAGTTTCTAGTGTAATAATGCAAACTGAAGCAAAAAACATAAACCATAAACCATAACCCAAGGCTAGAGATAGAATTTGCATGGTTGCTTGCTTCCAAGGATATGGGAAATCCTAGGTTTGCCCTACCCAGCAAAATGTAAACAAACACACAAACACAAACACAAAGGGCGTGGTGGTGGGCCATGATTGTAATTCTAACACTCAGGAGGTGGAATTAGGAGAATCAGAAGTGCAGGGACGACCTCAACCACAGAGAGAGTTGGGAGGCAGCATCCTGAGAGACAAAACAACCACCTTCAAACAAAAGCAAATGAAAGCGTCCGTGTGATAGATGGTGACAGCATCCCTTTGTAGACAGTAGTCACTCAAGGATGTTCCTCTGCATTCCTATGAGATCTAGTGAAGAATCCGAAGGATTTACAAACAGTATTACAGAATTGAGTCTTTTCCAAAGTGTGTTTGCTGAAAAGCTTGGGAGATCCTGCCCAGCAGTAAAGTTGGTACCATGATTGTGTCAGCTTGTCGGCTTCCCTGTTACATCTGCTGTCAGGCCAGCTGAATATGGGAAGGTGCTTCAGGTTCTCAAAGTAACCGATCAATCCAGTTAATTACAACTGGAGCTGCTAGCATCTCTTTTACTGACCTCTCTTCTAGAGACTCAAACACCTTTTCAAGACATCACAGGAGAAAGGGTTTACCAGATATTTTTGACTTTCTAAAGTAAGATGCCATTTTCTTAACCTTCTCTGAAAGCACTTCCTCGCTTGCTGTTCCCGTCTCCCCAAGCTGATCCCACAAATCAGGCTTTGTTTTCATAAACCAGCCTCAGATTGTTCTATAAAGCAATCCCAGTGCCTTTGCCCTCACACCCAACACAAGCATTTGCTTCTCTTTCTTGAGTCCTGGAGGTTGACTGTCAGCTTCGCCTCTATCATTGAGCTTGGCTGACTTTCAGGAATGATTATCTTTTCAGGAATCCAGGCTAATGAAGTCTGATATCATCTTGGAAGGTTTGGTGAAGTTGAATATGCCAACACATTTTTAATCTTACTTTTGGTTGGGGCCTATACATCACTGACTTATATCCCATGGCCGAAGGAAGAAAACACAGTTGAAGTCTGTAGGTGAGAACTATACTCTGCCTACAGGACATACACCAGGGATGAGTGCAGACATGTGAATCTTTACTAGAACATAAGGTCACAACTGGAGTGATCTATTAATGTATAAACTATGCTCATCTTGTGAGGTTCAGCTTATACTTTTTTTCTTCTTGTCTTTTGATTTTGATAATGTAAAATTGATTTTGAATGCTAACCTGTTTCTAGACTTGCCGTGTGAGCGCTAATCAGTGCTGGTGAGCCTCACAGCTCCTGGTTACAAAACCCTGTCAGAGAATGAGCAATCTGCCTTACCAGATGTGTGCTGCTAAGCGATGATGCTCTATGGGTGGCACCCAGAGGTTTGCAATGTGGTACCTACAGTAGGTCGATGAGATTATGCCTCACTGTACACTGAAGAACATCGGTAGTGGAGAAAGGGCAGCAGATCATTAAGTTCCCACAAGTCCCTCAGTCACTTCCTTCAACAGGTCTCTATCACAGTCCTGATTAAATATTACAGGTCCCTACATACTTAGAAAAGGACTCTAGGTTTCATTTCTTCTGCCTGTTTTGGAAATCATAAAATGGTTGTTTCTTTCAGTCAATTGAGGAGCATATCACTGGACTGCTGGAAGCCCGGCATCCCAGGCAAGTAACAGTCACACTGTGGAACAGACAAATGATAGCGACAGTGGAGCCAAGATGCAGACAGCAGAGGACTCACTGCTTCTAATTCTCCAGCAGCCTCACTTTAAAGAGAGATATATCCTGCAGGAATATATTGAGGCTTAGAGCAAAATATTTAAGTCTTTTACTTTACTTCGATGTCTACAAAATGGGGGTTGTAGCTACCAAATAATATTGAAAAAGCTTACTCATACTGTGACAGGTAGCATTAAAGATTATTTATACAGTCAGATGCATATCATCTAATGCTATCTACATCTCCTGGCTTATGTTCTTGTCTTCACTAGGTATAATCTTAAAGTCTTCATAATTATGAAAGAGTATTAATTCTTTAAGGCATAACTAAACCAAAAATTAATAAAGACCAACACAGAGATACTTCTCGTTTAGACACACATTTATCTTCTGATTGCTTTATTTTACTTTATGATCATATTTGACTAATTAAAGCCATTTTCATGGAGACTTTTGAAATTCAAAAGAGAGTAATTAAGTCTCTGCAGGATTAGGCATATCCTCTCACACTGAGGGCAAATAAGGCAGCCCTTTGCCACACATGTGCTGGGTGACTTGAATCAGCCCATTTATGCTCCTTGGTTGGCGGCTCAGTCTCTGTGAGGTTCCAGGGGTCCAGGTTAGTTGACACTGTTGGTCTTCCTGTGGGGTTGCCGTCCCCTTCGGCTCCTCCGACCCTTCCGTAGGGGGTCTCTGACTTCCGTGCAATGCTTGGCTATGAGTATCTGCGTCTGTCTTAGTGAGCTGCTGGAAGACGCTCTCAGAGGACAGCCATGCCAGGCCCCTGCTTGTAAGCACAACATAGCATCAGTAATAGTATCAGGCTTTGGTGCCCACCTATGGGATGGATCTCAAGTTGGACAGGTCCCTGGAGGGCCTTCCCTTCAGCCTTTGCTTCATTTTGTCCTGCATTGTTTTAGACAGGAACTATGCTGGGTCAAAAATATTGTTGGTGGGTTGGTAAACCCATGCCTTTACTGGGGGTCCTGTCTGACTGCTGGAGGTGGTTTCCTCAAGTTCAGCCTCCTCACTGATGGGCATTTCTGGTCAGATCACCCCGACTGAGTCCTGGGAGCCTCCCCCTTTCCAGGTCTCTGGGACTTTCTAGATGTTTCCCCCACCGCACTCCCCACAGATGTTTATTTCCATTCATTCTCCTGTCCCTCTGGGGATCTTGTCTCTCCCCATACCTGATCCTGCCCACTTTTCTTTCCCCTTACATCTTGCTCTATACCCTTCAGAATCAAATATTCAGCCAAGACTTAGTCCTTAATGCAAAAATAGTCACATCGATCTCAGTAAGCAAATTGTCTCTTTTCTTTAATAAATGGTGAAGTTATACATACAACAAAGAATCGTTTTAAAACAAACAAAAAAGAATAATTAAGTAAGTATGTTGCATTAGCTTAAAGTATTTTGTAGTATATTATACAAATAGTTTTACTACACTCAGTGACTTTGAAGAAGTTTTCTTACATGCCTCACTTTAGCATTATAAGCTATAAGAAAAGTATGGGATTTTTCCAGTAATTAATTAAAATCCACTTTACATCTTGATCACAGCTGCATCTAAGTTGCCCCCTCCAATCCTACCTTCCCTTTTACCTCTGAGAAGGGGGAGGTTGCCCCTGGGTACCAACCTACCATGGCACCTCAAGTCACTGTAGTACTAGGTACATCCTGTCCCACTGAGACAAGGCAGACCAGTTAGGGGAACAGATCCACATCAGGCAACAGAGTCAGGGTATCTCCTGCTCCAGGTGTTGGGGACCCTGTATGAAGACCAAGCTTCATATCTGCTACATATATGTTGGGGTAGGGTGACCTGTCCAGCCTACTCTTTGGTTGATGCTTCAGTCTCCAGGATCCCACCAATGGTATTTTTTTTTTTTAATATTTCTTTAGACACAGATTGGTATCTTGATTTTCACTAAACATTTTATAAGTACCATCTTACTCTATACTTTTTATGGGTGTTGTCTAAGGAATATACAAGAACCTATCAAGATGAGAATATTATTTCCAGCCAATGCTCAGAGGTATCAAGCAGTCTGATTCCCTCATGGTGCTAACATCATGTCACAAAAGAGGAGGTAGCAGAGACTGTGGAGTCCTGTGACTGTAGCTGGCCAAGCATTGAGTGACAAAGATGCGTGTCATAAATGGAAAAGGTGCCCAAGACTCTGAACGGAACAATGGGTCACAGGGGAGTCCGCTGTCGGGCGGCTAGAGGAGTCAGTAGACCCAAGAGGCTCATCCTGGTGACAAGGAAGACCCTGTGTCCCATGTCTCTGGCCGGGCTGACTCACTCTGTTGTGATACTTTAATCCTCCTCGAATGGTACTGTACCTCCCAGACACTTTCAGTCGGCTCTAGTTTACTTCTTATTCCTGTTACTGAGATTAGAATATAGTATGGATCTCTTTCTTACCTGACCTTTGAAAAATGATCAGAGTAACAGAAGAACAACAATAACAAAATTATCCAGGGATTTTCAGAAATTCCTTTCTTAAGGCCAGTAAGAATTTAATACCTTTGAAATGGGGAAAGAATTAAAGGGTAGAGTCCTGGTTAGTATTTTTGTTATTTGCTCCTTTGGTCTGGTTTGGTTTTGAATTTGTTTTTCCCTGTGGTTTTGTTTGGTCAGCTTGATACCAGCTGGGTTCATTTGGAAAGAGGGAACTTCAGAATGCATTTATAAAACTAGCCTGTAAGCAAGCCTCTGGGCATGTTTTCTTTATTAATGGTTGATGTGGGAAGACCCTCCCAACTATGGCCAGTGCCATCGCTATGCAGATAGTTTGGGGATAGATAAAAATGCAGCACAAGCAAGCCATGGAGAGCACATGGTGTTACCCCATGGCCTCAGTACCAGGCCTGCCCTGAGTCTCACCCTGACTGCCTTCATGACAGACTGTAAGCTTTGTGATGAAACAAATCCCTTCCTGCACACATTGCTTTTGGTTGTAGTGGTTACCCCAGTGGGAGGAAGCAAAGGACGACAGCTAGGAAGTCTTTGGAGACTAACTGCAAAGTGGGAGCCACCAGATGGCCCAAGTACCGCTCAAGCTTTCCTAAATGTTGACCTGAGAATGTCACTAGGCATTCAGGAGAAAGGGGGTAAATGACTTCATAGACTTGCTTCAAGAGGTCTTAAGTCTTCTTCATAGGGTCTGCTTCATAAAAAATTTAGTATTGCTAGGAGGAGACTCAACTCTCCATGGCTCCAGCACTTGAACCAGAGTGTCTGGTTTGGGTGATACAATTCTGGGCAAGAGTTTTATTTCTATTGAATCCTAGAATGTCCTGCCTTCCCCTTTGAGACAAGGCATCTCATTAAGTGGACTTGCTGCACTTGAACTCTCTCTTGAGACTGGGCAGGCCTTGAGCCTGTGACATTCCTGCCTTGGACTCCTGAGCTGCCTGGATCACAGTCCTGTGCCACCCAGGTCCTTTCTTTTAATCTGAATAGAATTACCTACTACTGACTACAAAAAGAAACAGATTTACATGTAAATATTAGAGTTTTATATTTTAGCACTTTTATTTATAAAGCTTATTATAGAAAAATAACATGCATTCATTATGCAATCTTGACAAATGTTTTTAAAGCCTCACAAGTTATATAGAGCGACTTCCCCCTAACTATTTGCAGTTAATACCTCTTTATGTGCTGTTCTGGATAATTTGTGTGTATATATAAGCACATATGCATTATATGGTTAAAGGAAAATCTCCCCTTGCCCCCTCGGTGAGCTTTCTTTAACCAACTCTCAATAAATAAATTAATAGCAAGAGTCGTGTTCTTGTTTGCTGTTGAAGCAGGTTTTGCGTATCCTCCAGTCTGGCCCTCAGATTTGAGATTAAACTTTGTCAGGCTCCTGAGTGAGAGATTCCAGACACACCATACCAGGTAGTCCATGTAATGTCCCTGCGCAGTGGTGGCTACCAGAGAGTGATTACCTACCTGCCAATGGAGATTTGCATGCCTAGTTCCATTCAGGGGGTGAGGGAAACATGAACTATTCCTTCTCAGGGGTAGTAAGTGTTTGTTTTTTGTTTTTGTTTTCTCTTTTGTTTTTCTTTGTTTTTGAAGAGGGAAACTGGATTTAAAATAATCATTATTTGCAAACAATTGTCTCTGGAATTTGAATGTACCCATGGTTCAGACTTCTTCAAACAGCACTCTGTCTATCCAAGTTAGGTCCATTGCTGTCCTTTTCTGACAGGCTATCCATGAGATTTTAAAGAGATGCTGGAAGGTACATGTGCTCTGTCAGATCCAACATTAAGTTACCTAAGCTGACCAAGGTCCATTCTATGAAACTGAGTCGATAAAGAAGATTTAGAGAGAAGGCATGGAGGCAGGATGGGGAGTAGTCTTGATTCTCAGACTTGATTCTCAGATTCTAAGTGTCTGTAGATCCACACTGAGATACTGTTCCCTCTGAACACCACAGCAATCGACCTGTGCAGTGCATACTTTAAAACACACAGAAGCTGGCTGGAGACATGACTCTTGCAGCTTTTGTAGACAAACTGGGTTTGATTTACACACACACACACACACACACACACACACACACACACGGTAGCTCACTAATGTCTATAACTCCAGTTCAGGGGCTTCCTATACTGTTTCTAGCCTCCAAGGACATTGCACACATTGCACACATTGCACACATGTGGTGGACACTCAGACAGGCAGGCAAGAGTATGACTTTTAGAAACAATTTACCATGAGAGTTGCGGGGATTTCCCAGGAAACATTACTATAATCCTTGTGCCGTAAATAGCACATATCCACTCTCAGTACTAATGGAGGCTGACATGCAAGGCAGCCCTGCCAAAACAGGTGTAGAAGTCTCACCTCCATGCTTCCTCGGGCTTCTGGTGGCCATTTGTCAATACTTGGTGTTCTGTTCTATGTTCTCTTCCGTTCCTGTTCTGCATCCCCCTTAATGTCCCTGTGTTTGTCTCTCCAAACTCAATCTCTCTAGTCTTCTAAGGATAGTGTGATTGCAAGCAGGTCTCACCTCAGTAATGCAGAGAAAAAGAATTGCCAGAAGCTTTTATTTTGCTATATGATGTATTGTTACAGGTCCTGAGAACTGGGACATAAACTTAGGCACATCCAGCCTACTGTAACTGTTCTCTTTGTGAGCCTGAAAGCATAATTTCAAAAACCAGGATAATTGTTTGGTATTAGCAAATGATTTCTAGTTCTACACAATTTAGTATGCATTCATATGCTATGTTTTTAATTTACCAATTGTGATTGCAAAATCTTTAGTTCATTTAATCCTTAACATCAATTAGAATTCTCAGAGTCATTTTAACTGCAGTAAGAGTTTGAGTCTAAAAGTAGCTTTCATGTGGTTGACTTTAGGAGGGACATGCTGTCTTGATAGCTCTCTTGTCTAGAGGTCAATTTTAATCAGTCAGTAGGATTTAAAAGATGGACCTCTTAGAACAGTAAAAGTGCCTCCCAGGATCACCTTCCAACTTTAATTCAATTATAGGTTGGAAAAGACAACATTTGGTTCCATTTAATTACTGTTGTTAAATGGGATGAGCTGGCACCTTCAACCACTGTACACCAGTTTGCCATTGCTATCTCGTTTTGTATAGGAAAGAAGAAACAGAGAGCAAAGAGATTACATGATTGTTCTTTATGAAGGATCTTAATCTATGCAGGTGACCCAGGCCAGTGTTGGTTACATGCTTGAGAATCCTTGGCTTAATCTGGAAAATCTGTATGATTTCCAGTAAAACCAACAGTCTCCTGACTGCTGTAGAGTTTATCTGGGCCGTAGTTTACTGAGTCTATTATTTCAGGACCTCATCTTTAAAGATTAAATGCAACCCTGTCTGGTTAAGGTTTGGGAAGCTAAATAAAGGGACCTTAACAGTTCATTAAGGAACATGCTGCTAATTCTATACCATGGAATGCAAGAGAGCCTTGACTGAAAGTCTAGCCATCGATAATCACTAACACTTCTATTACTATTATCTCTCACATGGATTAATCAACTTAATTAGATGATATTCATTCTAGAACACAAGAAAATTTTCTGTTGAAATCACATGAAATAGTGTTTTCAATATACCCCAGTTTGGGTTTTATTAATAGTAATAATTCAACATGTTGTAACCACTTGAAAAAGTTGTAAAAAACATAGATATAAGTAAGCTGAAACAACCCTGAACTTTAATGCATTGGTATGTAGTTGTACTTCTTAAATTCAACAGTTAGTATATGAGTTCTGGTGAACTTAGAAGGGTATGTACAACAATTGAAAATTAGAAATTCATAAAACCGAGGAAGCTGGGTATGTGTGCTATAATCTCCACACTTAGGAGGCTCTAAGGTAAGAGAATCTTGAGTCTAAGACTAGCACCGTTCATGAAGCAAGCTTCATAGCAGCCTGTGCTACAGAAAGCAAAGCAAGTTTCTTTTTCAAAACCAAATAAACACAGACTAGCAAAACCAAACCGAATAGTCAAGTGAAGTGAAGGACCTGGATCCAGACAGCAGTTACTAGGTTTCTAAGTTCTTAAGTTACTAAGTTCCTAAGTCAGGTTGCAGTACACTGGAGAAAAAGATGCTAACAAAAGAGACCACAGTAATAGCAGCAATTTGGATACTTTCTGAACATCACTCTGAGAAGCTCATTTTGCACTTTCAATCTTCTATTCCTCCATATGTAGTTTGATTCAAAATACTGTTTTCTCTGAGTGTAGCTTATAAAAGTAAATGAATTGAGTTTCTCAAAGTAGTAGAGTCATTGTAGCATTGGTTCAAATACCCTTTAAAGCCTGTATGCATGTGGCATGCATAGGTAGAGCCAAGAAATAGCATTAGCAAATATGGTATCGTCCTGTGGTAGTGCTAACAGCAAGCACTGCTTTGAAGTAGGCAGGTGGGAAGTAGCTCACAACCTTTTACTTGATGAAATAAAAAGAAAAATTTCACCTTTTCTTAAGAATGGTTGGTTAAATTCTTAAAACATGATCATGCCTTGTTAAAATTTACAAGGTAGGAGCTAGAGAAAGTACCCAAGGAGCGGAAGGGGTCTTCAACCCTCTAGGTGGAAGAATAACATGAACTAACTAGTTCCCCCGGCGCTCATGTCTCTAGCTGCATATATGGAAGAAGATGGCCTAGTTGGCCATCATTGGGAGGAGAGGCCCCTTGGTCATACAGACTCTATATGCCCCAGACAGGGGAATGCCAGGGCCATTACGTGGGAGGGGGTGGGTAGGGGAGCAGGGCAGGGACGCGGGAGGGTAGGGGAAAATTTCTGGATATTATGAGAAATGTAAATGAAGAAAATATCTAATAAAGAGAAAAAAAATACAAAAAAATATTGAAGCAGTTAAACACTACACAAAAAATTTACAATAAATACATATAACATTGTGTGTGTGTGAGCGTGAGTGCATGCGTGTATGTGCTTAAGTGTCTATAAATTAGACCACAGTAGATCAAAATCAGTAGAGAAAGGATATAACATAGATTAATCAAAACAATCAAATTGAGCCTTTATTAATTCTTAATAAATGGATTATTAAGCCATTTGTTGAAAGCCACATGCGTTGTAGATTGATTTTTCTAAAATATAGGTTGGTTAGATTATACACTCTAAAATTTCACATAAGTTTTGGCAAGTAGGTTGGATTCTCTGCATCCTGAGATTTTTCTCAGAGCTCCTTTTATTCTTTCTTCTTAACTGGTGTGTGTAAGACATTTGGTACAATTAATTATAGCCTGGGGGATAGAGTCTGGTTTGGGGGGATGCCTCGGGCCTTCCTCTGAGACTGTGGCCAGGCGCTCAGTGAAGTTTGCTGCGCCAGAGGAAAAATGAAGATAAATTAATCATCTGAAAATATAAAGACTTCCTACATTGACATGGACTAGCTGCTTGGGGTGGGCTGGAGCTCATGACTGACCCAGCTTTTGAAAGCCATGGCCACCCTAAGCATTCCAGGTAGGATCAGAGCTGACATAAGTTGCTCTTCCACACGCTCAGCATGTCCACTGAGTGCAAACGCTTCAGTTCTGGGAAACATGAAGCCTTTAACTCAATTTCTTGTCAATTGCTTAGATCCAATCAGTGACTTTCAGACTCCTTTGCTCTCTTTATTGGTCTCCACACATCCTTCATCCTCTTATACAAGCACCTCTGACCCGATCGATGGCCACAATTTCTCCTCTAAGCACCGTATAACGGGCTACCCTAGAGCCAAAACAGATGTCATTTAATTGAAAGAAACTAGTCTCCCACTTTTTCTTATGCTTAATTTGGTCGAAAGTAGATTTATACTAAATTTTACATTTTTTAAAATATATTGAGGTTAATATCTTTAATAAAGACATTTAATCTATAATATTTAGACTTGGTTATTAAGTTTGAATTCTGAAACAGATCCTTAAAATATTTCTTTTCACCACCCCTCACTGTGTCACTTGGTTAAAGCCTGTACACACACACACACACACACACACACACACACACACACACACACACACAATTTAATGCCAACTTATTTAAGTAGATATAAGGAATTGAGTGGTAGTGCTGAATGTCAATAAATTTTCTTTGTTATAATGTGAGTTTCATACACTATTATTTGTGCGATGTCTCTGTATGTCCAGGTATGTATTCATTTGTGTGAAATACACGTGGGAGCCAGAGCCCAGTCCACAGATTCATTTCTCAGGAGCAATCTGCATTGTTTTTGATGCAAGCTCTCTCACTAGCATCTAGAAATCATCCATTTATCTACACTGGCTGGCTTGCAAGCCCCAGAAATCCTCCTGCCTCCACTTCCTAGTGCTAGAATCCTAAGAAAGTACCACACTCTGGACTATTTACAGAGATTCTGGGAGTCATGTTTGGTTCCTCATGCTGGCACAGAAAAAACTTTATCCACTGAGATATCTCTACTGGTTCTATAATTTATTATATATTTAAGAAGCTGATTCTTCCTTACCTTGTACATTTCATTTTAGTCCCATACATATGATTTCTTCAGTTACAGCTAGTAGCTAAATTAGTTTGACAATTATATCTCTATATGTATACATGTACATTTATTACTGTAGTTATAAAAGATGTGTAGACTTACTGGGAAGAATTAAAGCTAGTGGCTGATGAGGTCGTGAACAACAGTTAAACACTTATTTTCTGCTTTTGTTTTTCTGTAGATAATCTGGAGTCTACTCTACCTCTCCTTTCATATTGCCTTCAAATATTGCATGTCAACACAAAGTGACTAGGCTTAAATATTCTACACACCACCAAAAGCTATTAAAGTGGTCATCTGACAACAGGTAAACATATATTTTTGCTTGTAGTTCCTTAGTGATACTTACAAATAAAACCGACAAAAAAAGAAATGTAATTGCTTCCAAGTACATAGATGATTACAAAATTGTCCACAAGGAAAAGCATCATGCAGGAGTATGTGTGTTCAAACTGAATCTTGACTGTTGATCATCTTCAGGTGCTAAGAGGCAAGAGGTGGTTTGTGGGATGTGCTACATCCCCAAGGGTAAGGGATCAGGGCCTTAAAACTGTGAACTGTTAGCACAGTGCCAGCAATAAGCACCCTACCTCACGACCTTATGGTCTCTCAGACCATAGGTTCTCAGCCCCAATAACTGGCAGATGCCTGTGCTATACCGTGGAGTGCATCATAAATCCAACCAGAAAGTACTTACTTGTTTGCATGCCTTCTGTGGCACTGCTGCACCTGAGGGCATGCTTTGCTCTTCTCCAGGCAGATAGTTACTGTTGCTCTTAGAGTTCATAGCTGGATAAGGTTGATAGTAACTTTCCTTCTCTGGTAGCATGCATCACTCCCTCAAATGCTATGGAAGAGAGTAAGGATGAAACCCCCTGGTCCAACCAACTTGGTTGCTACCTATCTAGGACTCATCAAGTGTGTGATGTGTCCAATCTCAATGTTTTACCAGCAAATCCTGGAGGACAGTCTAGAGCAATTGCAGTAGACTTTAATACTCGGAGGTCAACGAGACCTTGGCTGGCCAACAACTCCTGTAAATGTAATGTACTCCTAGCCCTGATATTTTTGTTTGTGTTTTTGGTTTTGTTTGTTTTTTTTTAACTATATTTTATAGTCGGTAGATTTCGGTTACATTCTAAGAAAGTAATGTTTGCAGTTTTATATATGTGTATGCTTAAATTTTAGGAACATTCTGCAGTAGTTTCTCATCGGACAATTCATGAAAGCCTTTGGTATTACTTAGCCTCCTCTATCCTGCCTTTCCACCTCCGCCCCTCACCCTTTCACCCTTTCGCCCCACATCATGTATCCCTCTGCTCATCCCCGTTCATAGCACTCATCCTCTGCTCATCCCCATCCACACCACAGAGCTCTGTTTTCCTTGAAAACCTCCTCTTGCATCGACACTTTGCTAACCCCCTCACCTCTGAGGGTGTTCCACACAAAACTTAATTTATCTGCAGACTCCAAGCTACCATCTTCAGAGGAGATAAAGGTCAGAGGTGTTTGTATTCTAGATCCAGGTTGCCTCCTTCAGAATGCTTGTTTACAGCTTTGTCAATTTCCCTGTAAATTCCAATATTTCCTCTTTGACATAGCTAAATAGCATTTTAGTTTGTAAGTGTTCCACATGCTATCCATTCATCAAGGAAGACTGAAGCTATTTCAAATTGTTGGCCATCATGAATAGAGCATCACTGAACATGTCATGAGCGAGTATTTCTGTTTTAAGATAGAGTCCTTTGAGTATATGCCAAGAATGGTATAACTGAATGATGTGGTGGCTCTAATTCTAACTTTTGCCAGACTTTCCCTACATCCACAGAGACTGTCAAAGAGACCCCTCCCACCAGTGAGTAAATACATGCCCCTTCTCCTGCCCACACTGGCAGTGACGAGACTCCTCCCACCAGTGAGAAGATAGATGCCCCTTCTCCAGCCCACACTGGCAGCTGTCACTGTTTGGAGTAGATGCCCCTCCTCCTGCCCACACTGGCAGCTGTCACTGTTTGGAGTAGATGCCCCTTCTGCCCACACTGGCAGTGACGAGACTCCTCCCACCAGTGAGTAGATAGATGCACCTTCTCCTGCCCACACTGGCAGCTGTCACTGTTTGGAGTAGATGCCCCTCCTCCTGCCCACACTGGCAGCTGTCACTGTTTGGAGTAGATGCCCCTTCTCCTGCCCACACTGACAGTGACGAGACTCCTCCCACCAGTGAGTAGATAGATGCCCCTTCTCCTGCCCACACTGGCAGCTGTCACTGTTTGGAGTAGATGCCCCTCCTCCTGCCCACACTGGCAGCTGTCACTGTTTGGAGTAGATGCCCCTTCTCCTGCCCACACTGGCAGTGACGAGACTCCTCCCACCAGTGAGTAGATAGATGCCCCACCTCCTGCCCACACTGGCAGCTGTCACTGTTTGGATTTTTCCATTTTGACTCATGTAAGATGAAATCTCAGAGTTATTTAGCATTTCAGTTCAATTTCCAGGCTAAGAATCTTGACTATTTAAAAATTATTTCTCAGATACTTATGAGTATTTTCTGTTTAGTACTTTGCCTCTCTGGGTATTTGTTTTCCTCAATGTTTGGCACTTTTACTATCTTTGTATATTGTAGATACTAATCCTCCGTCAGATATATAGCTGGCAAAGATGTTTTCCCATTCTGCAGGCTTTCTATTTACTAGAGTTAAACTCAATATCTCAATAAAAAAACATCAAGGTAAAGCCTTACAGGTAGAAGGAATCAAGCATCTAGATAAACTAAGCAAAGAAAACAGAAGATGTTAACAAGCACAGGACAGAAGCATGCAGGAAATACAGGATACCGTAAAAGACTGAATCTTCAAATTACAGGCATAGAAGAAAGAATCCTGCATCAATGGTTTATACCAGATCTTTAACAAGATCACAGAAGAAAATTTCCTAAAGTAAGATAAGCATGCACACATAAGCAGCACACAGAACACCAACTAGACAAGGTTAACAGTGAGAGGCTCCCCGCAGTGCATCAAAGTCAAAACACCAAGTATACAGAAGAAAGGAAAATGTTGAAAAAGATAAGACCATACAAATATATAAGCAGCACACTAAACCCTCAACTAGAGAAAACTGAAAAAGAAACTCCCCACAGGATATAGTCAAACTCTACAGATACAGAATAAAGAAAAAAAAATTGAAACCTGCAAGAGAAATATCATACAACTCACATATAAACGATAAAAGCTGATTTTTATGGAAAACTTTAAGATCCAAAAGAGCCTAGAGCTCCATAATCCTAAAATACCAGGACTGCCAACTTAGACAAAGCTGCCCAGAGAACCTACTTGCCACAGTTGAAGGAGAAAGGAAAGCTTTTCAAGATACAAGCAACCTTCGACACTTAGTATCAAACAAAAGATGTAAATATGTGTACTGAAGGAATATTCTGAGCTGAGGGGAAGAGTAAGTGTAGCCAATAGACTAGAAAAGAAAGAAGCTGAAGCTTCATCAAAACAAAGAATAGAAATACTAACCAGTGCAAAGCATCAGAATGGCTGCAGTATACACAGGACTTTCACCGATAACTCTATTAAGGACCTCAACTCTCCCATCAAAAGACTTGGCAGAAACAATCCTGAGCAAAAAGAGTAATGCTGGACAGATTGTTATGCCAGACTTCAAGATTTTTTAAAAACATTAATAATAAAAATATTGTACTGGCAGAAAACCAGAAATGTGGACCATTAGAAACAAAATAGAAGGACCAAATGTGGGTGCACAGAAGTACAACCAGCTGACTTTTGACAAAGAGACGCAAAGCACACTGGGAGAAAAGAAAGGATCCCCAGCAAAGCACACTGGGAGAAAAGAAAGGATCCCCAGCAAAGCACACTGGGAGAAAAGAAAGGATCCCCAGCAAAGGGTTCTGGCAGCCTGGATGTGCACATGTGAAAGATGAAAGTAGACCTACAACAGTCGTCCTGCACCTAAACCAGATTTCAGTGGATCACGATTTCAATGTGAACTCTGAAACCCTGAACTGCTAGTGGGAAGCCTAGGCAGTAGCCTACAAGACAAGGGTGTGGGAATGTTCTCTGCAAACAGAACCCCACTTTAAAAGGCAGTAATGTCCAAAAATAACAACTCAGACCTCATAAAATAAAACAAAACAAAATGCATTGCAGCTAAGAGAAACATCAGTCAGGTGAAGAAGAAAAAGAAAACCCCCAAGCAAGAGCGCATCTATATCAGCTGTGCATCAGAGCCATCAGGCAGCCATTTACATCTTCTGTTCAGAACTCTGTTTTAATTCCTAGGTATCTTTCAGTTGGAGCGTTTATTTCCCCGACTTTCTTTGTAGCTGTTTGTATTCTGTGGGTAAACAAAATATACAATTAGCAATGAAAGGAATTCAAATTAAATAACTTTGATTCCCTCCCACTTCAGCCAGAATGGCTAAGACAACACACTCTCTTCTACCTGGCCCAATCTATCCAGGATGCTTTCTTGGGAATATTTTGTTTCAATTCCAGACTCTTTCATTTCAGATTTTATTTCACTTTGGTTTTCTTTACAGATTTTCTTTATTAGTTATAGACTTGGACTGTTTTCATTATTTAACTCATCTCTTTGATACTCTTCATTACAGCGTTTATATATACCCTTTTTGAGTTCTTAATAATTATTTTATTATTATTTTTTCAGTTCTTTATAATTATTGCTATTTTAAATTCATTGGGGTTTTTTGTATCATCTAAGTTTCTTTTCTCAGGTGATATTATTATGAGAGCATTATTTTATTTTATTTTACTTTACTTTACTTTATTTTATTTTATTTTATTTTATGAGACCATAGTTAAGACATTTCCTTTTTGTCCCTCTAAGGACTCCCATATATCTCTTCCCACTCTCCTTCAAATTTGTGGTCTCTTCTTTTTTCCCACCAATTGTTACTGTATACATATTTTCATATGATATATATTCCTATAAGTTTTTCTATCTATATAATGCTACCTGTATGTTTCCAGGGCCGGTTGTTCAGTACAGGACAATTGGTATGCTCCCCCTGGGGAAGACAACTTCTCCCACTCTTTGCTCCCTTCAGTGGGCTATATAGTTCTTTGTGTAGAGTTGACATGGGTGCACTGAGTTTTAGCAGAGACTGTTGTGTGGGCTAGTATGTTGTTTGCTGAGCCCATTCAGTCCCGGGGCACTCAGTGACAGTGTTTGAATGGAGTACCAGAAGTGGCCTCTGCTGCGGAACACACCTATGCAGATTGAAAGAATTCTCATAGATAATCCTCAGGAGTCTATGACAGGTGCTGAGGACTTCATGGAGTGGCTATGTGTATCTGGGGTCCCAGCATCTGGGGTCCCAGCCTTGGGTATGGGGGCCTCTAAGCACAGGACACATGGTCCTCAAAAGAGCTGCGGGTGTGAATGTGTTTGGTGGCAGAGCTGTCTTGTTTCTACATGGAGGGGGAAGGGCCAGCCCCTGTCTGGAGTAGGGGGGGGTGAATGTTTCACAGGTAAAGTGACAGGTAAATGAATCGCAAAGTGTTACTTCTAAATGTTTATCATATTTAATGTGGTAAATGTTTACCATTTGAACTCATGGATTAGTAATGATAGACTGCTTAGATTCCATTCTGCACACAAGAAAATTATAAGGCCACGTCTTCAACCCTTGTCACTGTCTCTACACTCTACAGGAAACAGCTGTTTACTCCAGACAGGGCTTTGGCTATTTTCTCAGTGATTTTTCTGGGTTTTCTTTCTTTCTTTCTTTCTTTCTTTCTTTCTTTCTTTCTTTCTTTCTTTCTTTCTTTCTCTCTCTCTTTCTTTTTCTTTTTTTTTTTAATTTTCAAGCCACAAGGAAACTGGTCAGTGTAAAATTTAATTTAAAAATGTGGTAATAAGCTCAGATTCATAAGGCAACTTCCAAGGCCAATTGCTGTCTTCTACCAATGTTTACAATCCATTCTTCCCTCTGCTTTTGTCAAGCTTCATGCACTTCCAACAACACTATTTTGGGTACTCAATGTCTCAAATTGATCTTCAAACAGAAGTAGTACTGTTTTAAAACCTAATAAATAAAGCACTAGGAGAGATAATTAGTTTCGTTTCCAACAAGAAACAATTAAAAAGATTATAACATACTGTAAAGATATAAACCATCTAATAGTAATTCTTGACAAGTATGTGGGTTTTTTCTACTGATTTGTAATCTCAGTAGAATATTAACCTAATACAAACCAGTAACCACGTTGCAAGCATTATTTGTCCATACCCAAACCTATTTTGTTCCTGGGTTTTTTGAGGTTTTTTTTTTTTTTTTCTTCACATTTTAGTGGTTTTTTGTTATGTGAGTGATTTTTTTCTCCCTGAGGAGATAACATAGGCACACACAGACACACAGACACACACTCAGGCAAGCACACATGTATGCACACTCATACACACATACACACATGCACACACATACACACATGCATGTACTTACACATATGCACACACATAGGTGTACATACATAGGTGTACTCAAATACCCCTATTCACGCCTATAAGGAGAAACTAACAAGTTCACCAAAGGTCACGTGTTTGAACCAGTGGGATTTTTTTTTCAAAACCTATTTTTAATGATGGTTCTTAAGTGATTTAACTTTCCTTTTATCCTACCATTTACCAGAGGTAGTGTGAAAGAAGGGATACAGGGAAGTGGACCTCTTTAGAAAGGTTCTTTGAAGCAACTCTCATTTATGCTGTCTGGAAATCAGCCATTCACAGTTCCCTGCTCAGAAGCAGCAGCTCGATCCACTCACAAACACTTCACAGAAACACAAGCAGTCCATTTCGGTAGAGTCGGGATAGCAAACATAAATCAGCAGTGGTGGCACTACCTAGCAGAGAGGAGGTGAGGTGGGTGGGTAGGCAAGCACCTTCTAAAGGGCAAGGGGAGGGAGGAGGGGTAGGAGGTCTTAGAGAGAAGACCACAATGGAGAACATTATTGGAAGTGTAGACAAAATAATTTTTTTTTAAAGACTAAGGCAGACTGGTGGAGGAACCAGTGGACTTTGGGGGTGAGTTACAGGTGTACAGCTAACTCAGAAGCAGTTGTATCCCCTGAAAGCACAGCACAGGAGCTCTCTGAAGCTACAGAGACTTCAGAATCTCCTCTCATTCTGAGAAGCACTGCTCAGGACTCCTGCTACAGCAGGTTACTTGCCTCTTTATGCTTGGGTAGGGGCCCTGGTGAGAGTTTCAGCCATCCCTGATTTGTGAAGTTTGCTGGCCTCTCGGGTCTCCTGTACCTCCTGTATCTGTCTTGGAGGGAAGTGTGTCAGAACAAACCGCTAGAGAGTAGTTTCAGTGTACCAAAGCATCCCTGCACTAGTCAGTTTTTATCACTGTGACCAATTACCTCGGGAAATGAACTTTAACGGAGGGAAGATTTATTTTTATTTGATACTTCAGAGGTCCTAATCACTGGCACCTCATTCTTTTGTCGGGAAGCACTGTGAGAACTCCAAGGCAAGGCAGCACGTGATGCATTGTCCCAAAGGTACTCACAATGGAAGCCAAGAAGAAAGGCAGCAAAGGCCGCAGTCCTGGAGTTCTCTACTGAAGCACGCACCAGGGAGCCAACTTCCTTCCCTTAGTTCACAAGTTAAAGGTCCAACCATTTTCCAGCAGCACCAAAGGCAGACAGCCAGGCCTTCATCACTACAATCCTGGGGAATGGTTAGCAGCAAACTATACAATCTCTATGGGGAGAAGTTTTCAGGCTATGAATGTTTTGGAATCTGAGTGCTCTTGACTGTTTCAATCCTTCAGGATATTTAGACACACAGAATATAATAAAATTTCAAGTGGGTTTTCTTTGCCCTATTTCACTCCCTGAGTACATAATCAAGCAGTCTTATCTCTGATCCTGTGTATTTTACTTTAGCGCCAGCAGTTAGATCTAGCAGCTCACATATTACTCAGGCTAAGATTTTTAATATCATCAAAATTGTCTCTTTTTAGAATAAGATCATCAAAGGATCTTTTTTTAATTAAATTGACTAATAAATGTTTACTGGAGATAATAAGGACTTATTTAGAAATAACAAGGATTCAGAGTTCACTGATGTGTATCCCTTTATCCATAGTATTTATATACCCACAACTACATTACAGGTTAATTTTAGCATTATACACTTAGGTCGGTAGCATAAGAGATGAGAAATTTGAAATGTTTTTAACTTTTTAAAATCGAGTAATTAATTTTATTTTAAAATCGAAGAGTTTTTACACACTACATTTTGATTATGACTCCCCTTCCCTCAAATACCTCCATATGCTCTCTGCTCTCTCCCTCCTGACACGCCTAAATCTACATCCCATCTCTCTCTTTAATTAGAAAACAGGCAGATATCTCAAAGGAGAAAGAGAACCATATAACAAGACAAAGTAAAAGCTGGTAACCTTGAATAGGACAAAACAGACAGAAAACATGAAGAGCCAAAGCTAAAGCCCAAGAAACATAGGCACAAAGACACAAGGCTAGGCTCACAACCAAAATGTAAAGTTGTGTGTGTGTGCGTATGTGTATATGCATGTGGTATGTGTGTTTTGTTGTGTATGTGTGTATGTGTGTGTACATGTGTGTATGTGTATGTGCCTGTGTATGTGTGTGAATGTGTATATGTGTGTATACATGTGTGTGTGTGTTTGTGTGTGAATATGTATATGTATGTGTATATGTGTGTATGTGTGTTTGGGGGTGTGTGTGAATGTGTGTATGTGTGTGTGCATGTGTATATGTGTATATGTGTGTATACATGTGTGTGTGTGTGAATGTGTATATGTATGTGTATATGTGTGCATGTGTGTATGTGTGTTTGGGTGGGTATGTGTATGTGTGCCTGTGTGTATATACTTATGAGTGTATGTGTGCATGTATCTCTGAGTGTGTATGCATGTGCATGGCTTGTGTCTGTGTGGTATATGTGTGCTGTACATGTGGAGGGCAGAAGACAACTTTTAGAATCAGTTCTCTGCTTCCACCATGCTGTTTCCAGTGACTGAACTCAGGCTATCAGGATTGGTTGCACCATGCTGTTTCCAGGGACTGAACTCAGGCTATCAGGATTGGTTGCACCATGCTGTTTCCAGGGACTGAACTCAGGCTATCAGGATTGCTTCCACCATGCTGTTTCTGAGGACTGAACTCAGGCTATCAGGATTGGTTGCACCATGCTGTTTCTGAGGACTGAACTCAGGCTATCAGGATTGGTTGCACCATGCTGTTTCCAGGGACTGAACTCAGGCTATCAGGATTGGCTGCTCACACCTTTACATGCTGAGGTGTTTTGCTGTCTCCAGTTTCAATTTCATGTCATCATTGTGTTTGGCTCTAGCCCCATGCCCTCCCTCTCTATTCAGTTTAGAATGACCTGTTATTACACTGCATATTTTTGGAAATAATGGGTTTACCATTGAAAAATTCTCAGTTGCACTGATCTCTAACCACCGCCTCTCCCTAATTGAACTAGAGACACATTTGTCACTCCCTTCGTAAGTTTTTCTAAAAGACTAATTTCAGACCACTTTATTATCAACATATGACTAAGCAATATATGAAACATCCAAAAAGAAAACTGTAATATAAAATATAATTAATTTTTACTAATCATGGTGTCAGTCAAAAGTTGAATTTTTATGATTTTTTCATATACATTATGTATATAATTATATATTACATATATAATTACACACACACACATATATATATATATGTATATATAATTACATATATAATTATGTAATATGTTAAAGATCCTTTTCTCCAGTCCTTCAATAAGTAAGCACATTATCCATGTAGCTAGTAGAAATTCTTTGAAATGTAAGAGAGCCATGGGGGGTGGGGAGAGCTAGAGGAAGGAGATAGTCTATAAAGGGCCAGTCACCCTAACGTTGGAAGGGCAAAGCTTTGAATTAAGGGTTTTTTTTTTTTTTTTTGGTTTATCGAGACAGGGTTTCTCTGTGTAGCCCTGGCTGTCCTGGAACTCACTTTGTAGACCACCTGCCTCTGCCTCCTGAGTGCTGGGATTAAAGGCGTGCACCACTTAAGGCTCAGTTGTTAAGAGCTTGCCACAAGAGTTCGAGGCCCTGAGTTCAGTCCTTCAGAACCCACGTAAAAAACTTTATGTATGTCACCCCAGTGCTGGGGAAACAGAATGAGAAGAGACTCCTGAGAGCATTTGCCCCTAAGAACAGCCAAATCAGCAAGCCCCAGTACTATGAAATCAACTGTGTATATCAACCCCTGACACACATATGCAGGCATGAGTACACACGCACGCACACACATACACGTGCTCAGGCTTGCAAACCACACCCTGCACACATACAGAAGAAGACATTTGTTGTGTAATAGGTATATTTCTCCCTAGTCCTTCAGTTTACCTCTGGATTGTTCAAGTCCAAATCTTTTCTTCCCATAATTAAGTGCTTTCAAGTTTTACCTCTTCATAATTAAGGCTGTCTAACTTTTTTTTTTTTTGCTTTGATTTCCTAATCATTATCAAAGTATGAGAATACTGAATATATTAATAAAAATCACATGGTAGTTACGTTGAGAATGCTGTCTTAGCAGCTATCAAGGGTGATCCACGCAATCAAAAGTGTAACATGGACTGTCATTTCTTTTCCACTAGGTCACCTTAGTCTCCAGTAGAAGTGCAGAAATGCCATCACAGCCTTCGCAGCCTCCACAACCAGTTCCTCCCGATGGAGGGTGGGGCTGGGTCGTCGTCTGTGCGTCCTTTATCTCCATTGGATTTTCATATGCCTTCCCCAAAGCTGTCACAGTATTCTTCAAAGACATCCAGGAAATATTCAACACCACCTCCAGTCAGATCGCATGGATATCATCCATCATGCTGGCTGTCATGTATGCGGGAGGTAAGGTTCTCGGTGCCAAGGGATTTCTAGAATAAGAGTACAATGACCTATCTCCTTCTCCTTCAGATTTACTATGCCCATGTATTAAAACGCTTACATGTTAATCAGTTGAAATCAATTGAAAAGCATGATTAGAACTGCATTCTTATTGGGTTGTGGTGATTTAGCATGATTTTCTGTTTACTTCATTTTGAGTCTTAGTGGAATATTTGTTGAGAATGGAGAATTATTTGCACAAATGAGGTTTGCAGGACTATCAAGATTCCAAGTGATTCTGCTCTTTGGTTTGGAATGAATCCCATGCTATGATGTGGGGATTATATCTCAACATCACCATAGCCGACCAAAGTGCTTTCTTTGGAGTAAAAGGGAAATCTATGCTCCTGTCAGTTTGTAAAGCCAGAACATACTCCATTTTGCAATGCCCAGAGTGGTGCTGCCCACCATGTATTTTCTGCAGATGCTCAAGTTGTTGTATGTGAAATAATTCCTTATTGTTTCAGAGCTCCCAAAACAATGACATCGTTTTACTTAAGTGGCTGTTTGCAGTTATATAGTAAGTGTCTCTGTTAAAATGAGAGTGTAAATCATGAGAGAGAATTAATCCATCAAACCACCTCATATTGGATTGTGAAACTATGAAAATCTCTCATTATTATGTGACCCGTTGTCTTTAATACGTTCTCAGCAGCAGACCAGACTTTTATAGATTTTTTTGCATATAAATCATTACTTAAAATATATGGGTTTTAGAATTTTCATTTGTCAACTGTCAATTTAAGTGTAAGGAACAGTTATAGAATTAGAATACAAGAATATAAAGCTATCATTTAAGTTATCTAATGTCAGATTTTACTATATAAGTAAAGGCAATGTGATTCTTAGTGAGGGGCATAGAACGTTCGCAATAATAACCGATACTTATTGAAATTTGCTCTTGGCCAAAGCCTCATTCCACACTTGATTTGTGTGATATTCCCCAGTCCTCTTAAGAACCTGAGAGATAATTTTCTTCTTTCTGTTCTGGGACTAAGGACACATACAAACTAGTTTTCCAAAGTCACAGGGCTCATTTTTGGATATGCAATCTGAGCCTTCAGACATTTGTCCAGTGCGCTCTCATATCTTTCTCTGTTTAGCTACAGAATGGTAGAGCCGAGCCAATCCAGTTCTGAAACTCCAAGGCAGTCTCCTGCTTGGTACCATTGACACACATTCCACCTGCCCTGGAAACATACCAATTATTCTGTAAGAGAGCGTCTCTCTAATATACTACCAAAGCCAATATTGGATCCATAAATAATCCTACTGTGTGTGATAAGTACATTGCCATCAGTGTGAATTTTCCACTATTTGTATCTTAATGATTCTAGATTAATTGGGATTGAATAATATTGATAAGGTTAAACTGGTAAGTACTTATTTGAGTATCAAGAATAGCATTTACATTCTATTGCTCTTGAAAAACTATGATTTTTAAAAAAACCCTTTCTTAGAATAACTTTTGGATGCCTGTTAAGAATTGTATTTGCTATTTCTTATGTCTCTATAGAAATGTTTGATATTGTGCAATGCATCGTGTTCTACAGCTCTAGTGTTCTATGATGACACGCTGCTGGACTAACATATCTGCCTTGACCTGACAGGTCAAGGTAAATATTAAGATACATCGCTTCCAGTAATAAAATATAAAATTAAACAAAATAAATACATTTTACTAGTAATAAAAATACTTTTTATAATTAAAAAGTTATAAAAGCCACACATTTTTATATTTAAAAGATATAAAAGCCATAACTTTTGATATTTAAAAAGCTACAAAACCCATAACTTTTTAGATTTAGAAATTATGTATATATACATAATAGCAACTAATTAGAAAGGTGCATGATTTGGAAAGAGAGCAAGGAGAGGCACATGGGACGGTTTGATGGGAGGAAGGAGAAATTATGTAAGTATATTATTATATCAAAATGAAAGGAAAATAATACATTTATAAATCCAAGTAACAGAAAAAGATCGGTCCAGACAACCTTCAACAGGACACATGGTGACCGGTTCACGAGGCCTTTAAAAACACCCTGAGACTGCAGGGTAAAGGTCAAAGGACATCTTACAGAGTCCAGTGGGTACTGAGCATTGAATTCAAGTGGCCAGACTTGGCAGCAAGCACCTTTGCTTACTGAGCGGTCTCATGACCCCTCTCATTTCCATTTGTTAAAACTACAAAATGTCTACAAAACTCTCACTGGGTTTTTCTTGTGCTAGCAATCTTCTGCTGGCCACTTGGCCTCCCCTAAAGGTTTGTATACCCAGTCAGACTGCATTAAAAAAACCCTAACCCTTCCCCTTCAAGCAATTGACAATCAGGAATGGATTTCCATGGATGAAGAGCTCTGTCCCCCTTCCCCTCTTAGCACTGGGACCTTTTCTGGCTTGGACCTGTGCAGGTCCTGTGAATAGTGCCACGATCTCCATGAGTCCGTCCTGTGTCAGTTCTCTTCGGTCTGGAAGACACTGCATTCAAGGTGTTCTCCATCCTTGTTGGCTCTTTGCATCTTCCTGCTCCCATTCCCATAGTTCTCTTATCCTCGAAGGGGAGGGGATTGATGGAAACATCCCATTTAGGACTTAGTGTTCACATCAAATCTCGCACTCTGCACATTGCAGAGTTCCAAGTCTCCATGTTAGTTCCCATCTACTGTAAGATGTGGCTTCGCTGATAATGGCAAAGGGAGAGATACACCTGCAGGCACAGGAGAATGTTCATAGGGATCATTTTTTATCAATACTTTCCTTTAACAAAACAAGAATGTTTGGTTTTTCCACAGGCCCAGGGTCTATCTTCTCTCAAATTCTTGGCCACCTGAACAGTAATAAAAATAAACATTTTGTTTTCAGAGATAGTAATTTAGAATAGAAGTCTGACAGATTCGATGAATTGAGGAAGAGGCATTAGTATTTTTACTTAGAGGTAGAATTTTTTAAAGTGTGATTGTCAACTCTTCTGTAATGACAATCAAGTCTTCTGTCCTAGGCCACACCCTCAACTCTGTTTTATCTTGATTTCTGTTGGTAAAGAAATTTAACACACGTCTCTGAAACTGCCTCAGTTTATGTTTAACATCACAGTTCCTTCTTACAGAACACAAAGTCAATATCTGATTCAATTACTTTAATTTTTTTTTCCTTCGTGGGGAAGACTTCTACTTATAAAGGCCTGCCTTGGTTGATGATTATAAATAAATTCACAGACCATAAGGTGAAAAGGGAGGTAGTTTAGTGTGAAGCATAATGAGTCTCTCCCAAGCTACTGAGGTTATGTTCCACACAATGCTAACTGCATTTTCCTAGAGAACATCTAAGAACTGACACACTCATTAGGGCTTTGCCTTCCACCTATTAATCACTGCAGTGGGGTCACCCAGAAATATGGAGTGTTGTTCTGAGGTCTGGCCTGCGATGTCGGGGCTGGAGCCTCTTGTAGTAATTAGTTGGCATCTGGGCCCTGGTTCCAAGGCATTATCTTCCCTTCTGATGTCTAAATTAAAAATGAGACTAATAAGAGGTATGCAGAAAGGGTGGAAAAGAATGCAAATTACATTGATACTTTACTTCATCCTTAGGATAATGGCACTAAATTACAGCAACCCATCTGGCTGCCCATATGGTCTCCCGGACTTCTAGCAAATTCCAGCAAATAGGTCAAGCTGAGTGGTCATCCCATTAATACAGCACTAAGTGGAGGTAGAAAGTGTATTCTGATCTTAACTTCCTGCCTTATTTAGATGGCTCGGGTATTTATTGCATGAACAGTAATGGGGTAGCATCGTGTATTTGTGTAGCCCTAGTCGATTGACCTGTTGAAAGTTAACCCAATGGTGATTACATGCAGGACTCCCAAATATAAATTTTGAGAAGCTGGGGTTTATATGATTATTAATTATTTCTTATGCCCCCCCCCCAATTCAATGTGAAGAGGGAATGTCAGTCATTCCTGTGAACAGAATAGGCATCAATCTCCTTGAAACTTGATCTGTTTGATGAGACAGATGAAAAACAAAGGTGATAAAGAATGGACATTGTTTTATTTTGCACTACCATGAACAAAGAAACAAGCATTAAACCATTGAACTTAATGTTCTGGAGGCTAAGAAACAAAAGGTTTTAACACAGCAGATTTGTGGGCATAATATACAAGGTATAGCTGTTCTTTTTTAAGATTTAAAGAAAGCCATTATAGCCCTTTGCTTTCTGCTTTATTGTGCTTTATAATATTTGCATATTTGGGGAGAGTATAATATAATTCATATAATAAGCTTTCTCTGCAGCAATAAAAGCAAAGGGAGTTCTGTTGTGTTTGAGATAGCTAGGGCTTTCCTATTAACTTTACAAATCCCAGAAGTTCTACCAGGTGCTTTTGGATAATCATGTACATATTATACATATGAAATTAATCTAGATGGCCACCCTTGAGCAAGAATTTGCTCAGCTGGCCATATTTGAATACACCAAGCACACTGTGTATATATTTGGCTCTAAGGCGATAGCACCCACAGCACACCAATTGCATAAGTGTCTGTTAGATGTCATCAGAGACAATCATATCTAGATAATTCAATGCTACCAATTGTAATAAGGTCTTAAATGATTACCTTGTTCATTTACTTATTTTATGAATATACATTCTGTATCTGTTGTATGCCCAGTTGAAGCTTTAATGAGCCTTCAAACGCTATGCTTCAAGATGACCTTCCATATCTAATTATGGCTGTGCTGTGAAACAGTGAGGAAAGAGAGTCAGCGACCAGAATTCTGTGATGAAAGCAGATCTCATAGCCGCGTGACCTGGTAGCATCTCTGAGCTAAAGGATGAACATTAAGCATCCACAGGGGCAAAGGGACATGCTTGGGACAGAGAAAGCCATGTGTGGAAAGGTCCCAACAGAGCAGAGAAGGTTCCAGCAACCCAAGGGAGGTTAATATGGTTGCTATACAATAGCAAGTTGGAGGAGGAAGAGGAGAATGACCCTACACCCAGTGGGCCTCATGCTTTACACCCTCATAGCTGTGGAAAACTACAATCTGAATATAGGAATTGAGGCATCATATTGTTCTTCCAGACAGTCAGTAAAGGTCTCAACAGAGCAAGCAGCTTATGCCAGAGGAACTTCTTTCTTCATGGTTCTCCAGGCAGGAAGTCCAGATTCAAGGTTACAGTCCAGTTGGTTGTTGGTGAGGTCTCTTCCTCACTTTGTAGGTAATCACCTTCTCCATGTTTCTCTTGGTGGCCTTTTCTTTGTTGGCACCCCATATCCACATTGTCCTTGTCATGGGAAAATAGGGATCCATGTTAATATTCTTATGTCTTTATTTCACTTCCTTACAAGTCATAATCTTGCAGGCGGGCTGTGTTATCAGTGACGGCTCCTTGGTGGACTTTATAGAAAGACAGTTAAACTCAGAACAGGTGCAAAGATCACAACAGTGAGTGTTCTCTTGTTTTGAGTAAATTTTCATAATGTCCCATTCACAAAGGAGTAGCATCAGCATCTAGAATGTGGTAAATACAGGTGGTTATCAATGTATTCTTGATTGCAACAAATACATAATTAACAAATGATAAACCCTATTCTGAGGACCAGTGAGTATCTCTTTAAAATGTTTCTCTCAACTGAGTGACACATGCCATGCCTTTTGGATTTTTATTCTAAAACCTCTAATTATACTCTTGAACCTCTGCCATAAATCTTAACACAGAGTACACTGTAAATTACCCCTTAGGCGAGCCTTTTCTAACACATATTCTCTATTGGCTCATTGGACTTCTTAAATTTAAGCATAATAATCAGCACATCACCAGCAAGCCTAGTACTACATAAGAATCAAAGCCAGAAAGCACAAAAACACAGGGATTGTTTGTGTTTCTAAGAGCATGAGAAGAACCTCAGTTCACTATCTCCAAGCTCAAATACGAAAGCTCTGCATTGCCCTCTTTGAACTCTTGTGGACAGCTTAGATGTCAGCCCATTCAGATTTTCAACACATGGCACATACCCTCCCCAGGAATTTGAAGCCTTTGTGAGCAGTGATGTGTGCATTACGAATATAGTTTAGTGAGCATGAGCATTTGCAGATAGAGAGTCTGAAGTAAGAAGGATGGCGCATGTCCTCCTAGCTTCTCTGACTGAATTATATCAAGCTGGTTTCTCGGCTGTGTGTATCACTAATTACTCATCTGTATCGTAACCATTCTGGCCAACGTTTTGTGACACTGAGAAAAGCCTGCATAACCACAGGGCTATTTTATATAGAATTTATATAATATATACAGCCAGGCATCAGTTATCACCTAGATTTTTTTTAAGTTCTTAAATGAACACAACTTTTACACATAATTAAAACAGTAATGACAACAGCTAGGTTTTTTTCCCCCTCTAATCTCAGCAACAGCATTAAGTGTGAACGCTTTGAAAACAATCTAAGGAATATTGACAAAGCTCTGAAAACATTAACTGGTGAGCAAATGAGCGACGGCTCTGAGCCTTTTCCAACTGAAGCAGGCTCCGTCTGCTCTAGAAGGTTGCTGTCTATAGTGATCTACAAGTTCCAGCTAAGCTTGTGCCCTCACCTCTCACACAGATCAATGACTTCTACCACAAAGAGGCAGCCTGTGTGTTTTCTCAGCACACCAGCAGGAATGACTGCGTTCCTGGAAGGCTGAAAACAAAGAAGATTATGTAGCATACACACACACACACACACACACACACACACACACACACACACACACACACACTGCAACTTTTTCCTTATGCTTAAAGGATGTGTAAAAGGTATCTGTAAAGGAGACAGGGATTGCAATGTTCATGGATCAAAGTGGAGTGACTGCAGAGAGGTGGTTATGAGCAGGCTCCTCTCCCCTCCCCTCCTCTCCTCTCCTCTCCCTCCCCCTCCCCTCCCATTCCCTTCCTTTCCCTTCCTTTTTTTTTTTTTTTTCAGTTTGACCAGATAAAGCAGTGCTGATGTCAGAGACTTACTTTGATGTGGAAACAGAAGAACCCTCTGCCCGGTCTAAGAGGATCCCAATGTATATAAACACCTACACCACTTAAGAGGGCCAAACTTTGTATGCCTTGCACTCACACAAATTGTGGGTAGGTGTGGAAGCACTGTTCTCAATCCATCTTGCAAGAGATGCAGACAGGGGACTCCTTTCATCAGCTCGCTAGATAGACTAGACAGATCAAAGGCTTCTGTGCTCAAGGAAAAGACCCTGCCTCAATTGGCAAGGTGGATTGTAATCAAAAGAGGACAACTTGACCTTGGCCATTGCCCTCCACGTGCACACACACAAATGTGCACATTTGAGTACTTACACACATTTGAACACACAGACATATGCATGAGTGGACAGATTTGTTTTAAAAAGCCCTGATATATCTACAGAACAAAATAGTATTTTGAGATCCATTTGAGCTCCTTATTAGGAAAAATAAATCAGAAGATTCCAACCCTTTGGAATTAAACTCAACAAGTGAGCACCATTGCGATATTGGTGAAAATATAAACTGGTATGTCTTTTGCCAATGACTCTTATAAAATCTCTGTATAAGGAACAACCTCCCAAATACCTCTCGGATATCAAGTGTATTCCACAGTGAGTTTCAAATTTATATGAAATATTTATGAAGAGTTAATTAGGCTCTTTCTGTTAAAGTAATTTAACGAGATGGCTTGGATAAAAGGAAGTATAAACAAGGAAGCTGCCCCATAGGAGAAGAACTGGAGCTGTAGTAGAAAGGATCGCTTGGTGATTTCTGTTAAATCACTTGTGTTAGGCTTTGGAGAGTGGAGGACCCTTTCCTAGGAAGCACGACACCTCCACAAAGCCAGCAGCAGCCTCAAGGCTGGGTCAGGAACAGCTAAGTGGAAGCTTGAGGCAAGTTGTCACCCTTGGTGAAGCTGCTTTCCAAAGCTGCTTTCTCTTAGCTTCAGTTGGCAGCCCACGTGCATACCACCTTTTGTGTTTTGTTTTGTTTTGTTGTTTTATTCTATCAGATTTGCTGCATGAGAGGACAAATGCTGAATGTTATTAGATGTAGTTTTTTTTCCAGGCTACTAATAAGGAAATAAAAATTTAAATAGAATTTAAACTGGAAGTGCTTTCCCCGTTTTGGGTCCTTTGTGGGGAAGAGTGACGGGGTGACCGTGTCTCATAAAGCATCTTTATTTCTACTTCAAGTGGCACCATCTTGTTGCTTCAGCAAGCTTATAAATATTCACCACACACAGCGAGCTTAATAAGTGGCGAATTAAATTAGCCATATACATGAATACCACTTTTATCCTCCATGAATCTTATGTAGTATTCATAAAGTCTCCAGTGTAATAGTTCACTTGGTGTTTTACTCTAGGTATATTCCTTTCCATCAGCATATTTTCCTTTGTTCTCTGGCATCCTTTACCCTAAGATTTTTACGGTGCCTACTTGTTCCATCATATACTCAAAACTTCCTGAGCATGTAACTTACATTTTAACTAATTTCTTAGAAAAATCATCTCTCTCCATCTTTCCTTCAGTTTTAGCATACTTAAATTCTGAAACATGGTGCCATTGTGGGATACGAGATACTGGTTTAGAGACAGGGCACTTCACTCTACTCACATCCCAATGCTGGCACGATAGGCTGCTTGCCTGTGGTGGGTACTTGTGAGGAGATGCTCAGTGTTTCTCCAGGCCTACTCCTTATGCACAATGGCTCGCATTTATTTACGTGAACAGAGTTTCTGAACTATCCTCACTGCCCTCCCTTTGGTCACATTCAATAAGAGCATATGGCTTTTGGGGTGGAAGATGCTTTATCTGGTTATATTAAAATGATGCTTTAACTTTGAACTTAACTTTGTATTGAATTCAAACTTTGCTAATGATGCAGTTACTCCTGTGGTTTAGAGACTTTTAAAGATGGAAAGAACGTATAGCACGGCAATGCCTTCAGTTTCCTCTAAAAGAACCATGATCAGGAGACGAAAGTAGGCCATCTCTCCGTCTCCTTCATTGCTTTGATGTCTCCATCTAAGTACCTCTAAATTTAAAAAGTCAGTCTTTAGTCTAGGTATTGTGCTACTCTTAGAACCTGTGTGTGTGTGTGTGTGTGTGTGTGTGTGTGTGTGTGTGTGTGTTCATTTGTTTTAAATGTAATAGTCTAAGAAAGTGTGTCTTGTATAAAAATGCATAAGTCACCAAATCCATACTTGATTAGAGAAATGTCATTGTGCCTGGGACCTTGGCAGAGATGCCTGTGCCGTGTTTGAACAGATTGTAAAACAATGTGTGCCACTTTGAAATCTCCCCTATCACAGAGCGCTGCCAGAGAAAGTTCAAACCGGAGCCTCTGAGATGAAGATAAACACATTTGTGGGTTGATGTTTGCCTTTGATGTAGCTCATGCCTCTTCAAGAAAGACAAGCAAATCACATTCTGCCTTCATTGAGTAGAAATTTCAAGTCTAAAAAGAGTTATAATAGAACAATATGAAATTCTGAGAGGTATGGTTTATGTGAATAGATGTATTAACTAAATTTTATGATATTGGAAATTCAGCAAGAAAGAAAATGGAGAAGTCTGGGCCCAGAAAAGCTTGATATGACCAATTTTATAGCCGTGTCGCTATCCTATGGAAAGTATGATGCCAATAAAGAATGAATTAAAGTAAATTTTGTAAATAATTTAATACAATTTTCAAAATCATCAGTGATAAATCGAGGCAAATGGAAGAAATGATATTTAATATTCTCCATACCAAGGCATTAATCTATCTTTTCCTGATGCTTATTGCATGATTAGTTTACTACAAATAAAATAATGTTGAAAACAGGTTTAGCCTCTAACCCTCTTGGCTATAATGTTTATGATTTCTTAACTTTTCTATCTAGTGGCCATGTGATCTCTCAGCCTTGTACTCTTTCTTTTTCTTTTATTAACCTTCTCTGTGCTGTTTCCATGTTAAAGCTGAATATATTCCATTGATGTTTACTGCCATGCGTCTTGACTGACCAAGGAGCACAGTCTAGGGAGGATAATTAACTGGAGTTCATTTGATATCTTCTTACATTATTGTTGCACATATTTATAATAGACTAAATTCTTTACTAGGTTTTTGAAATCTCTTCTTCTATTTTAGAATCACTCGTGGGTTTGGCCTGCATTTCCTTTAAAGTAGACCTTAGTCTTTGAAAGACACAATTAGTTCCCACGCCAATAGAAATAAATCATTTGTTTTGAATAGGATTCGTCATGGCAATGCGTACTCCTTTCATTCCAGAGATAAAAATAAAGACCAGAAATATAAACTGTTACAGTAATATAGACTTAGGAAAAATCTCTTGTCAGTAACTCTTTAAGCATATTGCCTGTATTCTCAGATATTTAATAATTTCTTTACCTCTTGCAGGAGTTTGAATGAGAATCCCCACCACCACCATCATTCCCACCTCAGTAGCCTTATATATTTAAATCCTTGGGGCCTGGGAAGTGGAACTGTTTGAAAGAACCACCATTTCTACCTCAGTAGCCTTATATATTTGAATCCTTGGTCCCTGGGATGGAAGTGTTTGAAAGATTTAGGACTAGGTCGTGTGGCCTGGTTAGAGGAAGTGTATCACTAGGAGAGTGCCTTGACATTTCAACAGAATACACCAGGCCCAGTCTTTCTCTCTGGGCCTGTAGATCAGGATGTAGCTCTGTTATTACACCAGCTCCTTTCACAACCTGCATTATGATAATGGACTTGGCTACTGAAACTGTAAGCCAGCTCCCAGGTGCATGTCTTGCTTGATGAGAGTTGCTTTAGTCGTGTCTCGTCCCTTTCTGGCAACTGAACAGTAACTACCATATAAATTGTTACATTTCCAATCCCAGGTTCAGTTACAGTCTTTAGGATGTTACATAAGAAATAGCTTCTATCATATCAGCATCATCAGCATCATCAGCATCATATTTTCCATCCTTTCAGTCCTCCACCTTCTCAGTTTCGAAACTCACCATCTCAAGGAATACCCTTATTCCTGTGGTCATATCCTCACTTGTAATTATGAACAGTTTTGAAAATCATATCAATTTTATAATATCATTTTCTACCCACGGGGTCCTATCCTCAAGTATCAGCCTTTTTAATATCACAATCACCTCAGTCTTTAACACTGCCATACAATTAACCTGTGGATACTACCACGTCCATCGCTGCCTTCCACTGTTTCCCGCAGCAGATCTAGGTAAGGGATTACCACTACCCTTGCATACTTGATGATAATTTTCTTGAATCTATGATGAGAACAATACTTTGGTTAAATATAACTCTATACTTACTTAACCCTTGCATTTCTGAAATTAAAAGTAATAAAACCAGACAGTTGGCTTCCTTGGTCCCTCTTAGTTCATAATCAGTAATTTCAGAAGGGTCTGTAATGCTGTATTCTATGGTCTTAGCTTGTTTTTTTCCCTTAGTCTATGAGATGAGATACTTTTCCAGTGAAAGACTGTCTTTATGTGGTTTTATTATTGTTGCTTGCTTGCTTTAGCACTAGACACCTCAGAATTTATTTCTAGCTCTTTTTTTTTCATGCAGAATGTAGGCTTTTGGATGTCTTTTTCTTTTCTCTATATACTTATAGGTAATATCATGCATTCTGTATTTGCTTTGTAAAAATAAGCTTAAATTAATTTTAAACAATTGTTCATTTTATGTATATGAGTACACTGTTGCTATCTTCAGACACACGAGGAGAGGGTATCAAATCCCATTCCAGATGGTTGTAAGCCACTGTGTGGTTGCTGGGAATTGAACTCAGGACCTCTGGGAGAGTAGTCAATACTCTTAAACACTGAGCCATCTCTTTAACCCAGTTTCTTTTAAATTTATAGTTTGGGTCAATTATTTTTGCTTAGTTTCTTGGAATGAATGGTTTCTCTTTACTTTCTTCCATTTTGCCAAACTTTTTTCAAACAATGATTTTGAGTTATTTTTTTAAGTAGTTCACATATTTCCAGCCCGGGGAAAATTTTACTGTCTTATTTGTTGGTTATATTTACTATTTTAAGTTTAAGAATGCTTTATGTATTTCATTTGCTTTGCACTGACATCTGAACTTCAGAAGTAAGGTCTTAGTGCAGTTTTAGAAGGCTAGCTTTCTCTGGTAAACCCTTTCATTTGGTATCAGGTAGAGAGACTGTAGGCAGTCAGTCTTCCATGGCCTCTTTAGGCAGGCTATCTAATGCCACAGTCACCAGGCAGACATCTTGATACATATCTACAGACTTGTTGGTAGAGTCTGTATCTACTGCTGTGGACCTTATAACTGGGTCTTTAGAGATTGGCTGGGTTCCTGGGTCCATGAGAGAGAACCTGGCACCTGTACACAAGTAAGGCCATTGCAGAGTCTGGAGTTATAAGAGCTTACCTAGTATTAGGTGCCCCTGGGCCTCAGCCAGTGAAGATGATTCTGGGTCCTGGTTAGCTCCATACTCTGTACTCTACTGGAATGAGCTTTGGCCTTGGGTATGCAGGACATGGAGACTGCCTCATGCTGGCGATATTGTAGGACTTAGAGCCTTGTAGTTTCTCATGAGTTTATGTAACTGGCAGATTGATACTTATTTGATATGCATGTCTGCCCTCATCTCTGAGTCCAGACCTTCCTTTTAACACGTTCAAGTGCCTAACAAACACGTTGCGTGATATGTTCATTTCTCAGTGTTCAACTCAGTGTTGTGCTTGTTCCTTACTCTCCAGTCAGTCAATATGTTGTTTCTCCCTACTACCTGTACGTAGTGGCTGGTCACTTTCCAAACCTCTACTGCCATTACCTCGTCCATAACACTGACCTTTGTCGTCTAGGTTATTATTGAAGTCTATAATTCCATAATCTCTGTTCCCCAACAACTGTCTGTAAAATACCAGAACCCAGGTTCAGTTGTGTCTGAACTCATGTAAGGCTTTTATCTCACTGTGAAGACTTACATCCCTCATTTCCTCCCTGCCCGCGGCTCCTATCATCTCCTTTCTTGGTCATTTTGATTACAGTCTCTACCTGCTCTTCCCTGAATGTGTCAGCAAACTCTCACCTCTGATTTTTATCGTGTTCCTTGTCTGTAATGATTCTACCTAAGATCAAGAAATGGCTTCATCTTCTGCTCCATTTCTTTCGGATATCTATACAAAATACATCTTGCAGCTGTGTAGAAGTTACTACTGTCTTGTTTAGATTCTTCAGTTTTTTTTTTTTTTTTTTTTTTCAGATCTAATAAGAGTATATTGAGATAATTCCCGGTTCCAAAAATCATTGCTAAATGTTCTTATATAAAAATGTAAAAGTCATGGTCACTAGAAAAGAGGTTTCCTTCAGGTACAAGATGTAGACGTTAAAGGTGTAAAGCCTGTGTTGTGGCCTGCACACTTACTCACGCCCTGCTATCAGAGAAGAAACAACAAAAGGGCTCTCAGGAGACACAGAATGGAAAGAAAATAGCAGAACTTTTCAGAGGAAAAAGAAGAAATATTTGGAAAGACTCAGTGTTTCAGTGTCAAAGCAAGACAGAAATGGTTAAAGTTAATCCTTTCTCAGAAAAGGAAGGGTGGGAATGCCATGGGTATGATCAAGCACGAGGTGTCCCATACAATGACCGTGTATAAGGTCAGAGAGTAACTCTACAGAGAACACTCATGAATCCTGTTAAGCCCCCAGTTTCCTGATAGACTTGTTTTCAAGTGCCATTCTCTTCTGGGTCGGCTTGGCGTTTTATTTCCACTGTGTCCCTTACCCTGCTGTGTGAGAAGGGTTTGCCCCATGCTCGTGCTCCCTAATCAACCCTTTGCAGCCCTTCCTCTCTCCTTGCCATTCAGACACACATAGTGTAGAAATTCAAAGTTACAAGGGCAGTTGTAGAGCAAAGGCAAAATATAGCAACTCAATGTCTACTTCACAGGCATTTACCGTGCTAACAGTAGAGGCTGTGGCCTTAAATAGCTTAAGAAAAACCTAGCCATAATACTCCCTTCTGTCCTGATACGGTTCTGCTGCTAATAGAGACTTCATTGATTCCATAAGCAGCCAGGTGCTTCCCAAGAAAACTATAAAGCTGAGAGTCCGGAGGAAGGGAGGAAGGGCTAGAGCTGTCATGTCACTCTCAGGTGCATCTTTCCTCTGCCAAGCATCAGGTGACAGTGGAATTAGAGGAACAGTCATGTGAGCAAACAGGCAGGCTTTTACCCTCTCCATTTGCCAAAGCACATATTGGGTGTCTCTCCCAGAGCTACGTGTACTCTCATAGTTACCTACTATTTTCCAGGTATGTGTGTTCTCAGGGAACATTTGCATACATGGAAAGGAGAAAATAGTCTGTAAAT